>UESW01002750.1:0-120389 GCA_900491605.1 Calamus simplicifolius | reverse complement strand
ACCGCCTATAGTGCAGCAAGTCCTACGTGGGCTGCACCGTTCTTTTTTATTGGTCCACATACGCACGACACCTATTAAAAACTGTTAAGACATCCCAAAGAGAAAACTTACGACACTCTAGTTTTAAGCTTATGACACCGTAGTTAAAAAGTGAAGAAACTCACGACATTCTAGTTTTAAATTGACGACACCCTAGTTTTAAGTTTAAGACACCTGTTAAAAAAAGTATCTGTATATATTCCAAAAAAACTGAACGTCACGTCAAAATTAAATAGCTATTAAAAAAGTAAAAAAAACCTTATTGACACCTTAGTTTTAAACATACGATACCGTAGTTATAAACTAAGACACCCGTTAGAAAGCAAAAATACTTATGACACCCTAGTTATAAAGCCACGACACCGTAGTTATAAAGCCACGACACCCATTCGTCTATACACAAATTCCAAAAAAGCTAGTATTAATGCATGTCATGTCAAAATAAAGACACCTATTAAAAAAGCAAAAAAAAATACTCACGACACCCTATTTATAAAGCCACGACACCGTAGTTATAAAGCTACGATACCCACACGTCTGTACACAAATTCCAAAAAAAGCTGGTATTAATGCACGTCATGTCAAAATAAAAACACTTATTAAAAAAGCAAAAAAAACTTACGACATCCTAGTTTAAGCTTACGATACCGTAATTATAAAGTCAAGACACACATTCAAAAAATAAAAAAAACTCACGACATCCTAGTTTTAAACTCACGATACCCTAGTTTTAAGCTTAAGACACCCGTTTAGAAAAAGGTCTATACATAGATTCCAAAAAAAGCTGAACGGGTATTAATGCACGTCAGACGGCTTTTTTTTTGAAGTTGTGTACATATACCTTTTCTGAACGGGTGTCTTAAGCTTAAAACTAGGGTGTCGTGAGTTTAAAACTAGGATGTCGTGAGTTTTTTTTTGCTTTCTAAACAGGTGTCTTGACTTTATAACTACGGTGTCGTAAGCTTAAAACTAGATGTCATAAGTTTTTCTCTCGGGATGTCTTATATTTTTAATGGGTATCGTGCGTATGTTGACCAATAAAAGGGAATGGTGCAGTCCACGTAGGACTTGCTGCACCGAAGGCGGTGTACGAAGTCTTTTCCTTTGTAGCTAAGGGTGGGCATGAGCCAGGCTAGGTTAGGCTTCGATTGGGCCAAAGGTGATAAGGTAGTTCGAAACATCAAGTTGGCTTAGGTTAGCTTGACTTCGAGCCATGGATAACTAACTTGAACCTAGCCCAGTGCAAGGGCCCGGATCCAACTTGGTTCAAACCCTACTTATATATATTTTTAAATATATTTAATATATTTGCAAATTTGATCGAAAGTTGGAATGTAGCATATAGTTAAAATTTTGCTTGTTACAATCTATCTTGTTGCTCTCCATGGCATATGTGATATATATAGGTGGGGTTGGAATGTAGCTAGGTATAGGATATAATAATCTTTTTCATATTTATTCGTACAAATCTTGAAATCATTCTATCTTTTTTAATCTTTGGAACTGATAAACTATATGAATTCAAAATAAAAAAAATAATTAAATTCAGGCTTAATTACATTCGAATAAGGTCTTTTTTTACACACACATACATACATATATTATACGAAATAGCCTCTCCTTTCTTCTGTCCTTATAAATTTTCTTGTTGGTTTCTTTTGTAAATTTTTCATATATATATATATATATATATATATATCCATAGGATTCCCTAAAATCCTTAGGAGAATTGAGGCTTGCAATGTGCTCTTATTGAAAATTCTTAAATTTCTCTCCGTTGGTTCTATGTCTTCCTGCTATTGGTTGGAATTTTCTTTCTCCTCCAATCCGATCATAATATTGTTATAGTAAATGGCATACTACCCCACCCTAAGGCATTGGCTAGATATTACAAAATAGGTTTTAAGAACAAGTATTCAATGGATAAATAATCCATCGATTTACTGTTAACCCCACATATCCCATACTCAGCCCATCAGCTACCCTTTCTTGGCAAGTAAATCTTCTATGTGAAACTTACTTCAGAAGGCTAGCTAAAGAAAAGCCTATTTTTTTTAGAGCAAATGCCTTTTAAACTGAGCTGTTGAAAAGGTACAAGAGCCTAGCTAGTAAATAAATTTATAAAATGAGTGCCTTAGTTATTCATGTAAAATAATCTGCAAGTACAAAAAATCATAACTAGTAGTAAAGTATTTTTAGAAAACAAATATCGAACCCACAAAGATTAATTATGTTATTGAATACCAAAATTAACTAAATTAATTACTTTAAAAAATCAAATATAAAGGAATGTTCTACAATAAAATTATTTAATCTAAAAATTAACAAAGTATAAAAAGATAAAATGTAAAAATATGATAAGAATAGATTTAGAGCGTTGCTTTCATCTAACAAATCCCACATAATTATTTTTTTTAATTATTAAATTCTAATAATCCCATGTTGATGATTAAAATTTCTTAATTATTTAATATCTTCTCTCCAACGATATCAAAAATATCTTCAACTAACAACTCCATATCTCTATGTAAATTTAATTAATTGAAGACTCATTATGTACTTTAAATTTCTAAAAAAAAATCATATTAATCATGGTAAAACATCTCTACTTTCGCTCAACTAATGGTGTTTAATTCTAGATCTAAAATAATAAATCACCTTTCAGTCTCATTGTACTTCAATTGATCAAACAATAATAATAAGAATTAAACACTCAATCATGAATAATAAAATAAAATAACTAATAATATAAATTGTGTGTTCTATGCTCTAGAAAAGAAAGTTTAGCTCATAATAAAATTGAAAAAAAAAAAACTAATGAAACTTATATTTTTCATTGAAATCGGTGGTTGATGAACACATAGCTCTTGCTTCTGTCTTCAGATTTTCCTCCGTTGAAAAACTCTAAAGATCTCTAAAGTCTATCCTCAAAGGTCTACCATACTTCATGTAGGCTGCTGCGTCCTTTTTATAGTTGAAAAATCGCTGCTCATGCCGTGCTTAATACGCGTTGAATACAGGAGTCCTCATCCAAATGAAAACGTGTTTCTTCCTTTAGCCATTGGATGAATGTTGGATGGATGAGATGGAAGCATATAAGGATAGAATTTCGGATTAGTAATCGCTCAAAGGAAACTCCTTTAATGAAATACGACAATGAGGCCAACTGGGCAATGCATTGAAAATGCATGGATAACGCTTTCTTGTTTCTTATTGCTGGATATCCTTGGCCGCTGCCAGTTCATGTACGAATTTGTTGCCACCCCATGAAGTTCACTGGAGAAAGCCATCCACGTACGATTCTTCATGAAATCTGCTTCACCGCGTGAAGTCAAGCCACCGTATGGACGTTGCCTTCGCGTGAAGTCCCGGCCAGGTGGAGTCCTCATACCCTTGAGTCTTCACGCTACCAGGTTGGGCTCTATTTAACATTTGGCGAAGGATAAGACATAGGAGTCTTCACCCAGCATCCACGCTCTATGAAGTCCGCTCGGCAGGGAAGTGATGCAAGCTTCCATCTTTGTGACCTTAACAGGTTTCAAACAAAATTTATCAACTTATAACAATGGCTTAATTAAACCGAGCCTAATTAAGATGATAGATGGATTTAGAAAAATATTGAAAAGTCAATAAAGAATTAATAAATTTAACTTAAAATAAATTAAAAACTAGCTAATGCCGTTACGAAAGTATATGAATTAAATAGTTGGATTTATGCTTATCAACTACCACCAACCTTACACTTTGCTAGTCCTCGAGCAAAGAAAATAAAATAAGAATCTTAAAATAAAAGATTAATTGTTCAAATAGAGCATCCAAGATTTAACACATGCTATGATTTAAAGAAATTATCTTATGCAACTAAAGTACAAAAGTTAATACAAAATTTGGTCTTACCTCATATTCAATTCTTCCCTTCATGAGCATGCATCATTCTCACTTAGATAGTTTTATGCAAACATGTAACTGCAATAGATCTCTAAGAAGTCTATGTATCTACTCTATAGGCTTGCACTTTAAATTAACTCTCCACTAATGTAGATAAAAGTTAACACCAAGGATCAATAGGTCTTTATAAGCTTGTAATGTAAGGCTAGGGTGAGGGCTACAAAGAAAGGGTAAGATGTATCAAAGTAGGAGCTTAAGTCAATACACCCATGGCATAAAGAGCATAGCAGTCTCACTCATAGTGGTTCATACTTTTAATAAGCACTTTTTTTTTTCAAGACAATCACATGTGCTTCTTGCACCCTATCTGAGTTTGAGATTATCACATTCTTTCCAATCATTGCATTCCCTTATATTTGTATTTTCTCAATTCCAATAGAAACCCTTTCTTCAGCTAACAATGATGCTATTTCAGCATATGTTTCATAATAGTCAACACCAAGCATAGCTGTGTCCTTTGGCGGTAAATTTCTGGTGATGTATATATTAGCTTTGTTGCATCATTAAAGCTGAAACTCGGTGAATGTGCATTAACGGAAAGATTAGCTTCAAAGAAGGATTTAATGGTACCAATATCCTCCCAGTAATCGTTGAAAAGATATGCCTTGATGAAGAACTCTTTTACAAAGGCAGGAATTATCTCAGATCCAAAGTCATTTGTAGTAGGAAACCTCCATCTGACCTTTGAAGATTTAGAAGTATCTCCTTCTTAATATATAGACTCCCATAGAAGCAATATATGGTTTCTTTTGTACCTCAGCTCGTGACAACCCCAATACAGTAGTGTCCACTTTCATTGCTTTCAAATCAACTCCTTTTTGCTTTTCACTGAATGAGATGAACTTTTTTTTTTACACCCCCAAACTTATTTCTTGCTGTGCATGGGGTGTAATAGAAAATTTTCATACTCCTACGTCTCACAAATTTATTTCAAACTCTTATAACTATGAGGTAAGTATCAACTAAGTTCCCTTGAAAGGTAAAGATATATAAGTTCAAAAGGATAAGAATCATATGGGTTAAACAAAAAAATTAAAAAGGATAAAATATAAATTTTAAAGGCTTAAATGGGTGACTAGAGATATAATGATAAAAGAGTTAGGCTTTTAGGCTCAACCAATCCAAAGATGGCCTATATCCTTTCCTTGGTAAAACTTTACCTAGAATTTCACCTCAAGTAATTCTCAAGCAAGTTCTAGCGTAGTTGAGACCATAAATATTTACAAAGTCTTCATAAAATATCTCTAAGCATGCAAATAATTAATGATCATAATACACATCTAATGAAAAAAGAAAAATCATACTAAGTAAAAATAATTTAAGTATTAACTAATCAACTCAATTACTTAGAATTCTTTCTAAAAATCATAACTTGTTTCAACATTCTCTTCATTGGCTCTATAAAAACAAATAACAAATCAGATTATTTATTTTATTTTTTTATATATATATATATATATATAAACAACTTAAATATAATTAAAAAAGAGAATACGTAACCTATGATATGCAAATTAACCAAAGCAATCAAACAACTAGACCTATTATGCAACCCAAAAATTAAACTCTTCTCCCCCAAACTTAAATCTTGCATTATCCTCAATGGAAGAGAAAGAAAGAGAGTTAAAATAATAAAGAAAGAAAAGTAAAGTGATACTCCCCTAGTGTCAATGAATGTCATCTTGAAGTACACCACTAGGAGAGACTCCTCCTTCAATATTTGGGATTGTCAAGGTTGATGAAGACTTTTTGCTTGTAAAAATCTTCGATGTATGGTTTAAGGCGCTGCCCATTCACTTTAAATGTTCCTTTGGTCTTATGTTATACTTCAACTGCTCCATAAGGATAGACTTTAGTTATCACAAACGGTCTGACCATTAAGAGCGCAGCTTTTCTGAAAAAAGTCGAAGTCTTGAGTTAAATAATAAAACTTTTTGCCCAACTTCGAATTCCCTACTTAAAATATGCTTATCATGACATCTCTTGGTTTTATCTTTGTAAATTCAAGCATTCTCATAAGCATCATTGCAAAACTCATCCATCTCATTGATTTGCAATAATCTCTTCTCATCAGCTTATTGTAGATCAAAGTTAAGTATCCTTGTCGCCCAATAAGTCATGTGTTCTAGCTCTACTGGTAGATGATGCTTTTTTATAAACAAGCCGATATAGTGGCATCCCAATCGATGTTTTGAATGTTGTTCTATAGGCCCATAAAGCATCATCTAACTTTCTCGCCCAGTCTGTACGAGAGATATTCACTATCTTTTCCAATATGTGCTTCAACTCTCGATTAGATATCTCGACTTGTCCGCTCATTAAGGATGATATGGTGTTGCCACATGATGTATAACTTCATACTTAGTCAGTAGTGCTTCAAATTGGCGATTGTAAAAATGCTTACCACCATCACTGATTATTATCCTTGGAGTGCTAAATTGGAAGAAGATATTCTTTCATAAAAAATTCACCATAACTTTGCATCATTAGTCGATAAGCTACTGCTTCCACCCATTTGGAGACATAATCTATAGCCACCAAAATAAATTTGTTAGAATATGATGATGAAAAAGGACCCATGAAATCTATACCCCAAACATCAAATAATTCAATAGCTAAAATATTATTTAAAGGCATCTCATGTTTCCTAGAAATATTTCTAACTCTTTGACAATGATCACATAAATTGACAAATGTAAACGTATCTTTAAAAATAAATGGCCAATAAAACCCATATTGTAGAATTTTTGCCGTAGTTTTTGCACCACCAAAGTGGCCATCAACTTCCAATGAGTGGCAATGTCTTTGTTCTCCATCTTCTCCTCAAGCACATATCTTCTGATTATCTGGTCTGCATAGTGCCAGTATAAAAAAGGTTCTTCCCAAAAATAATATTTAAGTCAGAGAAGAACTTCTTTTGTTGATATGTCAAATTGGGAGGTAGAATTCGCTACACCAAGTAGTTGACTATGTTGGCGTACCATGGAACAACTTGTATAGCCATCAAATGCTCATCCGGGAATGCTTCATTTATTTGCAATTCATCCATACCTAGAAGCTCCATCCGAGATAGATGATTTGCCACCAATTTTTATTACCCTTTTTGTCCTTAATTTTTAAGTCAAATTCTTGTAGAAGCAAGATCCATTGAAGCAATCTTGGTTTAGCATCTTTCTTTATAAGCAAGTACTTCAGAGCAGAATGATCGGTGTAGACAATCACCTTCGAACCTATCAAGTAAGAACAAAATTTGTCAAAAGCAAAAACAACTGATAATAATTCTTTTTCAGTAGTGGCATAATTCAGTTGAGTTTCTGTTAAGATTCTACTTGCATAATAAATAATATAAAATTTTTTATCTTTTCTCTGCCCTAAAATAGCCCCTATAGCATAGTCACTGGCATCACACATCAATTCAATGGTAACTTCTAATCTGGTGACACAATTATAGGTGCTAAAATTAATTTCTTTTTGTGTTTCAAAAGCATGCAAGCATTCATAAAAAAATTTAAATGAGTGTCTTTAATCAAAAAATTGCAAAGAGGTTTAGTTATTTAAGAAAAATCCTTAATAAACCATCGATAGACTCCAGCGTGTCCCAAGAAACTTCTTATGCCCTTCACATTGGTTGGTGGTAAAAGTTTTTTAATCACTTCTATTTTTGCTCTGTCGACTTTAATTCCCTTAGAGAAAATTTGGTGGCCCGGCACTATCCCCCCCTCTACCATGAAGTGGCATTTTTTTTAGTTCAAAACTAAAATTTTCTCCTTGCATCTCTGCAAAACTAAAGATAAGTTAGACAAACAATTATCAAAAGAATATCCAAAGATAGAGAAGTCATCCATAAAGACTTCTAAAATATTTTTTACCATATCCAAGAAGATGGACATCATGCATCTTTGAAATATGGCTGACGCATTTCAAAGGCCAAAAGGCATCCTCCTATATGCAAATGTTCCATATGGATAAGTAAAAGTAGTCTTCTCTTGATCTTCAGGTGCGATGGCTATTTGATTATAACCATAATACCCATCCAGAAAATAGTAGTAAGCATGTCCTGCAAGTCTCTCTAGCATTTGATCAATAAAAGGTAAGGAAAAATGATCTTTTCGAGTTGCATCATTAAGTTTTCTATAATCTGTGCATACTCGCCATTCCGTGACTATTCTTGTTGGTATAAGTTCATTATTATCATTCTTGATCACAGTTATTCCATCTTTCTTTGGTACAACTTGTATTGGACTTACCCATGCGCTGTCCAAGATAGGATAAATAATTTCAGCATCTAATAGCTTCAGCACTTTTTTAAGCACCACTTCTTGCATTGATGGATTCAATCTTCTTTGGGGTTGGACACTCAGCTTATATTTATCCTCCATTAAAATCTTATGTGTGCAAATTGAAGGACTAATTCCTTTGATGTCAGAGATGGTCCAACCCAAAGCCAATTTATATTTCCACAAGATTCTAAGCAACTTTTCCTTCTCTATATTAGTCAAAGAATTATTAATAATAACTGAAAAAGTAGAGTCTTAACCTAAGAAAGCATACCTTAAATTTGATGGAAGCTGTTTGAGCTCAAATTTAAGTGGTTTTTCTGGTGAAGATGTTGGCTCAAGTAGTTTTAAGTCTTTCACTTTTAGTTGAATTGACGAAAGAAAGAGTGGCGTAGCCTCTAAATATCTTTCACACTCTTTAACTTCTTCATCATCAAATTCAATAGATGTAGAGCGAGTGAAACATACCTCAAGTGGTAGCTTTAGAAAATTATCTACATAAGTCTCGTCAACCATGATCTCGTCTCAGTCACTTATTTGAAAATAGGATTGTGTCTCAGAAGAAAGTTTCATAGGCTTAAGTATATCAAAAGTGACCTCATCCTCTCCAACCCTTAAAACAACTTTTCCATGCTAGACATCAATTAAGGTTCTTCCCATCGCAAGGAAAGGTTGACCCAATATTAAAGGAATCTCCTCGTCCTTCTCCATATCAAGAACAATGAAGTCAGTCGAAAAGATGAACTTGTCAACTTTTACTAATATGTCCTCAATGGCTCCTCTTGGATATTTTATAGATCTGTCTACCAGTTGTAAAGAGATGGTAGTTGGATTTACTTCTCCTAGACTCAATTTCCTAAAAAAGAGAGAGGGATTAGATTAATACTTTCCCCTAAGTCACATAAAACTCTATCAAAAATAAGAATTTCCTATAGTGCAAGGGATAGTGAAACTCCTTGGATCTTTCAGCTTAGGCGGCAGCTTCTTTTATAAGATTGCACTACTCTCCTCTATCAGCATTACCGTTTCATGCTTCTCCAATTTTTGCTTCTTGATATAATATCTTTAAAAAATTTAGCCTATTTAGGCATTTGTTCTAAAGCTTCAATGAGAGGAATATTAATATGCAATTGCTTAAATATACTTAGAAATTTAAAAAATTGTTCATCCACATTATTCTTTTTTAATCTTTGCGGAAAAGAAATTGGTGGGTCATATATTGAAGGAGAATAAGTCTCAAAAGTAACTTTCCTGGAATTTTTTGATTTTGAAGCTCTCTCATTCTCCTTAGTCTTCTCAGCTTGCTCCACTTCTTTCATCTCTGACTCGGCTTCCTTCATCTTGGACTCCTCATTATCTATATTTTCATCTTGTTTAGCATTTGTTACTCGTTGCTCTTCATATGTTCACCCACTTCTCAATGATATTGCCTTTGCATGTTCTTTCAGATTAGTGACAATATTGCTTGGCAAAGTTTCTGCAGTCCTCTTGTGAGCATGTTTGAGAGCTGACTGATTTGTACCTCAAGATTACGAATTGAAGCTGAGTTGTTTTGGATCATCACATCTGTTTTCTGCATGTACTGCATAAACATGTCAAGTGTTGGCTTTTTTCTTGTTGTGAAAATTGCTGAGATGGTTTAGTTTGCCCTTGATTATTGATCCATAAGAAGTTGGGGTGATTCCTCCATCCAGGATTGTACGTGTTCGAATAGATTATTTTGACGTTGAAAGGTTGACACATAATTTGCTTGTCCATAACTCGATTGGACAAAAGGATTTTCTACTTGGCAGTCGACACTTGAATGATTTTCTACACAATGATCACAAACATCATTAGTTTGAATAGCATTAACATTTATCTTACCTAGTTGTTGAGACAAATTTGCCATTTTGTGTCGCCAATGAAGTTATAGAATCAAATTCTAAAACTCCAGCTGTCTTTCTTGGCATTGCTCTTTCTGTAGGCCATTGATAGTTGTTCAATGCTAATTCTTTCAGAAGTTCATATGTTGTCTCATGAATTTTACTCATTAAAGCTTCACCAGCTGCTGCATCAACCATAGACCTATTTGTAGCTCCTAGACCATTGTAGAATGTTTGCACTTAAAGCCATGCTAGAAGGTCATGATGAGGACATCTTCACAATAAATCTTTATACCTTTCCTATGCTTCGTATAATGATTCACCCTCAAATTGGATGAATGCAGTGATGTCATTCCTTAGCTTTGCTATTTTTATAGACGAAAAATATTTTGCTAGAAATTTTTGTGCTAACTCTTCCCAGATAGTGATGATGCCAGGCGGCAAAGAATTCAACCAAGCTTTGGCTTTATCCCAAGTGAGAAGAGAAACAACCTTAGTCGAATCGCATCATCTGTCACTCCATTATGTTTAAAAGTATCACAAATTTCTAAGAAATTTGCAATATGGATGTTAGGATCCTCTTGTGCTAACTCTCCGAACTAGACGTTTGTTGTATCATTTGAATGATGGCCGGCTTGATCTCAAAATTATTGACTTATATGGCTGGCCCCCTTATGCTTGATGTAGCCCTATTGATCGAGGGCATAGCATAGTCTTAATGTGCTCCTAATCAGCCATATTAGGTAGAGATATGTTGTCTTCTTTCTTCTTTTTTTATCTTTTTTTTTTTTTTCTTGATCTACCGTAAGGTTCTTTCAATTTCGAAATCAAAAGGTGTATGTTCTAATAGTTTAGATTGGGGCATGCACTTCTCTAGGTCCTGAAAAGAAAGAAGAAAGGGAGGCTTCCATGCATGTGAAGAAGGAATTCCACAAAGAAAAATATTTTAATAATAAATTAATATCTAAAGTAGTAAATATCTAGCTAGTATCAATATCAATAACAAATAATTAATCCCCATAACGGCACCAAAAACTTGTTCGCGTAAAATAATCTGCAAGTGCACAGAATCATAACAAGTAGTAAAGTATTTTTAGAAAACAATGTCAAACCCGAGATTAATTATGTTATTGAATACCAAAATTAACTAAATTAATTACTATTTGAAAAATCAAATATAAAGGAATGTTATACTATAAAATTGTTTAATTTAACAAAGCATAAAAAGATAAACGTATAAAAATATGATAAAATGGATCTAGAGAGTTTGATTTTATCTAACAAATCCCATACAATTTATTTTTCTTAATTATTAAATTCCAATAATCTTATGTTGATAATTAAAAATTCCTTAATTATTCAATATCTTCTCTCATTTGATATCAAAAATATTTTCAACTAACAACTCCATATCTTTATGTGAATTTAATTAATTGAAGACTCATTACATACTTTGAATTTTCTAAAAAAAATCGCATTAATCGCGATAAAGCATCTCTACTTGCTCTCAACTAAGGGTGTTTAATTCTAGATCTAAAATAACAAATCACCTCTCGGTCTTATTGTAATTCAATTGATCAAACAATAATAATAAGAATTAAACACTCAAGTATAAAAATATTAAAAATAAAATAACTAATAAAATAAATTGTGTGTTTCTTGCTAGATTACATCGATGCTCTAGAAAAGAAAATTTAGCTCATAATAAAATTAAAAAAAATAATGAAACTTATGTTTTTCATTGAAATCGGTTGATAAACACGTAGCTCTCGCCTCTGTTCTTCAGATCTTCCTCTGTTGAAAAACTCTAAAGATCTCTAAAGTCTATCCTCAAAGGTCTACCGTACTTCATGTAGGCCGCTGCCTCTTTTTTATAGTTGAAAAACCGCTGCTCATACAGTGTTTAATATGCGCGGAATACCACTGCCTAAGAGTCCTCATCCAAATGAAAACGTGCTTCTTCCTTTAGTCGTTGGATGAATGTTGGATGGATGAGATGGAAGCATAAGGATAGAATTTCGGATTAGTAATCGCTCAAAGAAACTCCCTTAATGAAATACGACAACGAGGCCAATTAGACGATGCATTGAAAATGCATGGATAATGCTTTCTTGTTTCTCATCGCTGGATTTCCTTAGCTGCTACCAGTTCGCATGAAGTTCCATTGGAGACAGCCATCCACGTACGATTCTTCATGAAATCCGCTTCACCGCATGAAGTCAAGCCGCCGCATGGATGCTGCCTCCGCGTGAAGTCCTTGCCAGGTGGAGTTCTCATCGCCCTTGAGTCTTCGCGCTGCCAGGTTAGGCTCTATTTCAACATTCGTGAAGGAGGAGACGTACGAGTCTTCACCTAGCGTCTACGCTCCACGAAAGTCCGCTCGGGTAGGGAAGTGATGCAAGCTTTCATCTTTGTGTACCTTAACAAGTTTCAAACAAAATTTATCAACTTATAACAATGGCTTAATTAAACCGAGCCTAATTAAGATGATCGATGGATTTGAAAAAATATTAAAAAGTTAATAAAGAATAAATAAATTTAACTCAAAATAAATCAAAAACTAGCTAATGTCATTAAGAAAGTATATGAATTAAATGGTTGGATTTATGCTTATCATTAGTATTCGTTATCTAGACTGATGCTCTTATGCCAGGTGTCGTTGGGCTTTCCACTGATGTCGACAAGGTGTATTTCTCGCTCATAAGAAGTCTTTTAAAAGAAAAGTCTTTGTACTTTAATACAGAATGATCGGATGCGATGATTTGCTCATGCGCAAGTTCATACATCAATGATGCAGGATTCACATGCGAGCCCTTTGGCATGAGTCTATGCACAAAAAAATCATCGTATCTGCTGCAGATCATTCTGCATCGAAAGTGATGCACAAATACTTTTCAGTCTTCCATAAGTTGGTTAGAAAAAAAATTGGTTTTTTTTTTCTTTTTGCAAAATTCCTTTATTAAAAAAATGCTAGAAAATTAATCAGAAAATTTATACTCAAAATTTAAATTAAAATCAAAATCAAAAGGAATCAAACTGGTCGAGGCGTGTTAAACACTGCCATAAGGACAAGTTTTCGCCTCCTCATGCGGGTTGTTGGCGAATTGTTCCCAAGGTACAACGACCTGATTTGATTCGATCCTCCTACCACGAGCACGATCGGGTGAAGGTTCAAACCCAGTGATTCTTCAGATGCCCAAATATAATAATAAAATAGTTAAATAAATCTTTTACCACCGGTTGTTTGTTGAGACAGATTTCCTTGTTTAGACTCCTTGTTGAGACAACATCAGGATTTGCAGCAACAGGATCTTCAAGGAATTGCAGTAACAGATTCTTCAAGGATTTGCAACAACAGAATCTTTAAGGATTTGCAACAACAGAATCTTTAAGGATTTGCAACAACAGAATTTGCAGCAACAGGCAATAGAATCTTCAAGGATTTGCAGCAACAGGCAATAGAATCTTCAAAGATTTACAGCAACAAGATCTTCAAAGATTTACAGCAACAGGCAACAGAATCTTCAAGAATTTGCAACAACAAGATCTTCAAAGATTTGCAGCAACAAGATCGGATTTGCAGCAACAGCAACAGGATTTGCAGCAACAGAATTTTTTTAAGGATTTTTTTTTTCTGCCTTCTATGTTCACTATTTATTTCCTTTAGTTTACAAGATATTTATATTAAAAAAAATGACCGTTTCTCCTTGTGACCGTTCCTTCCCAAACGAAAGGAATAGCAGAACGCTCGAGCAAACGCTCGAGCATTTTCGGAAATCACGGAATGCTCGCGAGCGTTCCGCGAAGCTCGCTGGCGAGCGTTCGCGAACGCTCGCTAGCGTTCAGCTAGCGTCCCACGACGCTAGCTTTAAATGCTCGCATGGGGCCTTAACTTCCCTCTTTTTTTTTAACTTTTTAAACGGCAAAAGTTAACAATCCCCCACAAAAGTTAAAAATAAAATAAAATAAAATAAAATAAATAATAAAAAAATAGGGCATCTTATACTGTGCAATAGGTGAGGTGTCCTGTGGACTTGAACCTCACTTAGTGTTGATTGTATACATATAAAGGAACCATAGTGGATTAGACCTTGAACTAGGTCCTTGACTCAGACTTCTACTAATCACACACACAGCATGAATCAATTGGGTTTAAGCGGTCAGCGCATATTAAAGGCCTTGCGCTTAGTACCTTGATTTTTCATGAGAATTTATTAAGGTTAGCCCAAACCTTTAGTCACGGCCTTATATGACAATTCTCATATAGGTGAATCCTCTAAGGGTATTTGTGACTAATACCCTGCAGATAACCTACCTCGGATCCATTAAGAGAATCACTTAACCTTACACAAATTTACTTTGTCACTTTATAAGAGCACTCATCATAGGGATGGGTTGAAAATTTTTTCAAAATTTGTGCTCTAACACGATCACTCAATCAGCTTCGTTTCTACCACATTGAACCTCATTCATGGGATCTCCAATCACAGAGGTTGGGTATCCACTGCTAGTGACCAAATAATGGGCTTAAGCCCCATCCCCCTCGATGAATCTAGGACTCCACTCCTAGATAATCCCTTGGTTAATTGATCTGCCAAATTCTTCTTAGATTTGACAAATTTTAAAAAAATAACATCATTTTTCTTATGTTCTCTTATAGACTTATGACGAAGCCGTATATGGCGATTCATCTTTTTATTGGTACTCTTTTGATTTGTCAGTTCAATTGCGGCCTTATTATCACAATGGATAGATATAGCTGGAACTGGCTTAGGTACCAAAGGTAGCTCTGATATTAGATTTTTTATCCACTCTGCCTCATTACAAGTGGTATCCAGAGCTATCAACTCGGCCTCCATGGTGCTTCTAGAAATAATAGTTTGCCTAGTGGATCCCTAGGCAATAGCAGCACCGCCAAGAAGAAAAACGTATCCGGTAGTTGATTTTAAATTATGAGAATCAGTGACCCAATTAGCATCACTGTAACCCTCAACCACCTCAGGGTATTCAGTGAACATCAAAGAGAGATTAAGTGTTCCCTTTAAATATCGGAACACTCTTTCTAAGGCTACCCAATGAGATTGATCAGGATTTTAATTATATCTACTCAGCCTTCCTACAGCATAGGCAATATCAGGTCTTGTTCTGTTTGCTACATACAAGAGAGATCCTATAATTTAAGAATACTTTAATTGATTAATTGGGTCACCTAAATTTTTCTTTAGATGAAAGTTAGGATCAAAAGGAGTAGATATTGATTTAAGATTGGAATAACCAAACTTCTTGATCATTTTTTCTATAGAATGAGAAAGAGAGAGAGATATCCCTTCATGGGACTTGATAAGCTTCATCCCTAGGATTACATCCGCTTCACCTAAATCTTTCATGTCAAACTTAGAAGAGAGAAAGATTTAACACTTGAAATAATTTCAAGAGATGTTCCAAAAATTAAAATATCATCGACATATAAGCAAAGGATTACACAATCATTATCGACGATCTTAGAATACACACACTTATCATGATTATTGATTTGAAATCCAAAAGATAGAATAATTCGATCAAATTTCTCATGCCATTGTTTAGGAGCCTGTTTAAGACCATAAAGGGACTTGATAAGTTTACAAACCTTGTCTTCTTATCCCTTTACAACAAAACCTTCAGGCTGTTCCATATAGATCTCCTCCTCAAGATCTCCATTTAGGAACGCAGTCTTCACATCCATTTGATGAATGATTAACTTATGAATGGAAGCAATAGCAAGTAGTGATCTAAGGGTTGTTATTCTAGCTACAGGAGAATATGTATCAAAGAAATCTAACCCTTTCTTTTGGTTATACCCTTTGGCTACTAATCTAGCCTTATACTTTTCTATTGAACCATCAGGTCTAAATTTCTTCTTAAATACCCACTTACACCCTAAAGGTTTGTTTCCAGGGGGTAAATCAGATAAGATCCAAGTTTCATTTTGTAAGATTGAATTAAATTCAGAAAGGATAGCTTCCTTCCAAAAAGGAGCATCAGGAGAAGACATCGCCTCTGAAAAAGAAGAAGGTTCACCTTCGACTAGGAAAGTAAAGAAACCTTCACCAAGATCTTTTTCTTTCCTTATCCTTGAACTTTTTTTAAGTTCAGAAGGTTCACCTTTAGGATTAGATCTTTTCCTTTTCCTTGACTCATTAGAGAAACTAGCTTCAAAAGAATCATGAACCAAGTAAGGATTAGAAGAGAGTTGATTTGGTACTTGATTCTTGAAAGGAAAAATATTTTCAAAATAAGTAGCATCTCTAGATTCGATAAGAGTGTTATTTGAGATGCCACTAATATCAGAGTTTATCACTAGGAACCTATTTGTACTGCTATCTAAGGAATAACCTATAAAGATAGCATCTACAGTTTTAGGTCCTATTTTTCTTCTCTTGGGTTCAGGTATTCCTACCTTAGCTAAGCATCCCCACACTTTAAGATAATCTAGCCTGGGTGTTCTACCTTTCCAAAGCTCAAAAGGTGTTTTAGGACTATCCTTAAAGGGTATCCTATTTAAAATATAACATGCAGCTAAAAGAGCTTCCCCCCACAAGTTCTCAGGTACGCCTGAACTTATTAACATTGAGTTAACCATATCCATTAATGTACGATTTTTTCGTTCAGCTACACCATTAGACTGAGGAGAGTATGGTGGTGTAACTTCATGAATAATCCCATATTCTTGATAAAATAGAGTCATTTTATTTGAAGTATATTCACCACCGCGATCTGACCTAAATTTCTTAAGCTTTTCTCAGTTTGGGTTTCAGCTTCTACCTTATAAATCTTAAACTTATCTAATACTTCATCCTTAGATTTTATCAAATATATGTGACAATATCTTGAGAAGTCATCTATGAATGTTACAAAGTAACGACTTCCTCCCCGTGTAGGAAACTTGGTAGAGTTACATACATCGCTATAGACTAATTCAAGAAGTATTAAACTCCTATTTACTGATTTAAAAGGTTTTCTAGGCATCTTAGCTTGAATACAAATCTCACATTTAAACTTTCTATCAATATGAACATTAGGAATTAGATTAGGATTTGTCATGTAATGAATACGATCAAAATTCACATGACCAAGTCTATTATGCCAAATATTTGAAGATTCAACATTAAAAAGAAGAGAACTTTTATTAGATAACTTAGAGGATACATTTAATTTAAAAAGACCTTCACATACAAAACCTTTACCAACAAACTCATTATTACGAGTAATTACAACTTTATTTGACTCTAGAACAATTTTATATCCTCTAGATATAAGAAGAGATCCACTAATCAGATTTCTTCTAACACTAGGAACTAACAGCACTTCATGAAGGACCAAGATTTTTCTAGATATCATCTTTAGATCCACTTGACCTTTCCCAAGCACTTGTGCTGAAGAGTTATTCCCAAGTATCACACCTCCTTCACTTGATTCCTGAAAGGTGGAGAACCAGGAGCGATCAAAACAAACATGAACATTAGCTCCTGAATCAAGCCACCAATCACAAGAAGATCGGGTTGAGTTAATTAAGAATTTTGAATTTACCGACCTAAAAGAAGGCTCAGCACCACTCTCAACCACGTTAACTTGTGGTTTGGATGATTTCCTCAATGGTTCAGTCTTTCGGTGGTAGCAGTCCTTCGCCACATGATTTGTCCTTCCGCACACAAAGCAGAATGTGCCTTTATAATTCTTTGACTTCTGATTCGGTCGGTTCTGATTTGATCAGTTCTGAGGAGGTTTGTATGATTGGTTGGATTTAGATTGAAATTTCTTTTTCTTAAAATTCTTTCTCCTAGGTTTGAATTGATTTGGAGTTGGATTTGACTCGGTCAGATTGATTTTAGGTCCAAGGTCGGTCTTTTGATTTTGATTTAGCTTAAGCCGGTGTTCCTCTTCTATCCTAATAGAGTTAATCACTTCTGTTACGGTCAAGCTACCTTGCTTATGGCTAAGCTCTCGAGTAAAGGATGACCAAGAAGGTGGAAGGGAATCTACTAAGGCTTGGACCTTATAGTTTCAGAAAAACTACAGCCAGTCAACTCTGACTTTCTGAGAAAATCTTGGAATTCATGAATTTGAATGCTAATGGGTTTGGAAATCTACCATTATGTACTTTCAAAATTTTGAGATAGTGAATCTATCTAAACCAGCATCAACCATCCCATATTCAGCCTCAAGAGCATCCCATAGTTCCTTAGCAGTTTTAGTAGGAAGGTAGACATCATAAAGATTATTAGATAGGACACTTAAAATTCTATGTCTACAATGAAAATCTATTTCTTGAGGTATTTTTGATGAAGATGAGGTATCAACTATACTAGAAGAACCTTGTTGACTATTAGATTTGGGATCTGAAAATTCTATGGCAGAAAATAAACCTAAAGTGGTAAGCCAATATTTCACTTTGCTTTGCCACCTCCCAAAGAATGATCCATTAAATTTTTCTGGTTTAATTGCACTAAGATCATCAGAACCCATTTTGAAAAAATTAGTTTCTTAATTCGTTCTGCACAACCAAAAAGTATTTAAATTTTTTAAATTAATGATTTTCCAGATATTTCTAGATTTTAAATTTAAATTCAAAAGAATTAAATCTAGAAACTATTTACAATAATAATCAAACCACTAAGCAATAATTAACTCAAATAATTCAATTTTAAATTTGAGTTTAATTTTTTTTTTCAAATTTAAATTTTGAATTTTAAATTTTAAATTGAAAACTAATTCTAAGGCTTCTGAACAGGTTCAAAAACAATATTTTTTTTTAATACTTATAATAAAATCTAGCACTTTCTAATGATGAAAACTTGTTCTTAGCTGTTAGAAAAAAAAATTTTTTTTTTTTTGCAAAATTCCTTTATTAGAAAAATGCTAGAAAATTAATCAAAAATTTATACTCAAAATTTAAATTAAAATCAAAATTAAAAGGAATCAAACTGGTCGAGGCGTGTTAAACACTGCCCTAAGGACAAGTTTTTGCCCCCTCGTATGGGTTGTTGGCAAATTGTCCCCAAGGTACAACGACCTGATTTGATTCGATCCTTTTACCGCGAGCATGATCGGGTGGAGGTTCAAACCCAGTGATTCTTCATATGCCCAAATATAATAATAAAATAGTTAAATAAATTTTTACCACCGATTGTTTGTTGAGACAGATTTCCTTGTTTAGACTAGGATTTGCAGCAACAGGATCTTCAAGGAATTGCAGTAACAGAATCTTTAAGGATTTGCAACAACAGAATCTTTAAGGATTTGCAGCAACAGAATTTGTAGCAACAGACAATAGAATCTTCAAGGATTTACAGCAACAATATCTTTAAAGATTTACAGACAGAATCTTCAAGGATTTGCAACAATAAGATCTTCAAAGATTTGCAGCATCGGATTTGCAGCAATAGCAACAGGATTTGCAGCAACGAAATTTTTTTAAGGATTTTTTTTTTTTTTTCTGTCTATGTTCACTACTTATTTCCTTTATTTTATCCATATATTTATATTAAAAAAAATGACTGTTTCTTCTTGTGACCGTTCCTAAATGAAAGAAATAGCGAAACGTTCGAGCGTTTTCGGAAATCACCTAACGCTCGCGAGCGTTCCGCAAAGCTTACTGGCAAGCCTTTCGCGAACGCTCGCTAGCGTTCAGCTAGCGTCCCACGTGAGCTTTAAATGCTCGCGTGAGGCCTTAATTTTTTTTTTTTTTTTTACTTTTCAAACGGCAAAAGTCAACAGTTGGGTCTCACTCATGTTGTGGCTTCTGTGGCTTTGACGTTCAAGCCGGTTCCGTGTCGTTGTGGTCGGTTCGTCGTCCTCTCGTGGCCTTGTTTTAACTCGTCCGTTGCCAAGTGAAGCATACTTTTGTACGTTGAGTTCTTTTCTATCATACGTTTGATTCCATCTTTAAAGGAGTTTTTAACATTTTCTTTGTAAGGGTCTTGTAAACAGGGTACTTTCTGTCTTTCAATTTTTGATGATCTTGATAAGTTATATTAGAGTACTTTCTTTTCATATTTAATCAAAGCTAAAGCCTTATATTTTTTTTTTCTAGGATGGCCAGAAGTACTCTTTTGCACGAGATTAGATTTATTCTTTGAAAGTCGCTTTAAGCTGACTGTCTTGCCAAGAGGTGCACTTCAGCGTGGCACCCCTACTTCTCCCTAATGTGATCCCTTATTGGATTCTTTAATTTCAAACTAATTGAAGTTGGTTATATGAGTTATTTTTTTATTTTTCTTACTTTATATTTATATTTTTATTAAATATAAAAATATTAAATTTTTAATTACTGTCCTTCATATAGTTTTTGGTTTATTAGTATTTATATCGTTAAATTATTTTTTTGAATCGATGCATTCCTTAAAAAAAAACATCCTAAAATAAATAAGCAATAGAAAAAAGTAAACAAGTAATAAGTTAAAAGACAATTGAAAAAGAAAAGAAAAAGAAAAAGATGAAAAAGGTAAACATGTGAAAAAACCCACTAAAATAGGAAAAAAAAATGAGAACATAGAAAATAAAAAGTACGGAAAGATAAAGAAAAAAAAATAGAAAAATAGAAAGAACGAAAAGATAAAAATATTGTAAGAAAAAAAAAAAGAAAAGTAGAAAAATAATTGACAATGAGGCAAGTGATAGGGGAAAAGAAACAAAAGGATCCACCATAAAAACTAACTTTGCATGAAGTGGATTTTTAATTTTATTAATATTTTTAATAATTATTTTTTTACATGAGATGGTTTTCAAATTATTTACGGATACAGAATAGTTTTTGCCATGGATGTAGATGGACCTAGGGTGGGTGAGATGATGGAGAAAATCATAGATTATACTAATGATTTTAACCTTTTTTTTCAAAAGAATATAGATGAAACCCTTAGTTGTATTGATGATTTTAATTTTTTATAAAAAATAAATCACGTTAGAAATACTATATATATATATATATATATATATCGTTTTAAAAGAATTTCAAAAAAAAAAAAAGTTGAGACTCGGTCATGATAGAAATCATTGGAGGGCTGGTATTGGGATGTTTTTCAGGCCAAAATGGCAATGCTGCCCTAAAATTTTCGCCAAAGAACTCAGCTTTTACACCTTCATCAAGAGCAGAATTTGAAACAAAAAGCAAAATTTTCATCTCCCATATATTTATATCCTTTATTTTTGTTCTTCTGAATCTTGCCCCTGGACCCCATGATTTGCCAAGACCACGCTTGTGACAGTGATTAAGAATGGACCACTCAGCGTAAGGTCAAGCTCACTAACTGCTTGATCGAAAATTCTATTTGCACTGTCCAAATTGCTCTTCCTAGCTCCTCTCATTTTTTTTTTTTAAAAATTTCAAACTATCCTTTCCCTTTTCTCTCCACACTTCATCTTCTTTTCCTTTTCGGTGCCGCCCCCATCTCCTTCCCTCTCCAGCAATACCCCCTCCCCACACATAAGCCCATTTCCTTTTCGTCTCCGATACCGCTCTTCAGCACTGGTTCTCTTCGGCCCCTAGTGTCCTTCTTCCTTTCGGCACCGTTCGATCAAATAGGATCGAACTAAGGGCCTCTATTCGGTTCTATTTAACGGAACGGAGGGCCTTCGTTCGGTCATGTTTGGTCGAACGAAGGGCCTTGTTCAACCTATGGCCCTTATAGCCGAACGAAGCCCTCCGTTCAATCCTGTTTAGTCGAACGATGCTGAAAGATAGGGGGCTCTGCCAGAAAGGCGAAAAGTTGAGGATGGAAGATGGAGAGAAGATGGCTTATGTGTGGAAGAGGGGAGGGGATGAGATGGGGGCGGCACCGGAAGGGAGAAAGGAGAGCAGGTGGAGAGAAAAGGGAAAGGACAGTTTAAATTTTTTTTTTAAAAAAAATAAGAAATGGGTGTGGTGAGCAATTTGGGCGGTGCAAATAGAATTTCCCCCACTTCGTGTATCCGATAACGCCTCGTTGCTGTTGATTATAGTTGTTTTATGTGAAAGTCTCGTAACCCAACCCAATCACCAAGCTCACGAAAACCATTAGAAAAAAACTAATAAGACGACGAGAAAACCAGGGAAGCCGGAAACACTCAACCGATAACTCAAATCTATAGTTTGATCAGTTGAACTCATTTGATATTTATGATAGTTGAGGAGTAGATACAACTGGCACAACGTAAGTTAGGGGAAAAAAATGAAAATACTTGCAAGTGGTTATGATAAGAAACCTTCTCGAAAGAAGCCAAAATAATTTTATTTCACTGCATTAAATGAAATCATGCGCCAAGAATACTTTTTTTTTTTCCTTCTTGATTACGTATTCCATAAAAGTCAATAGATCTCAACGTCAGTTGGGTGGTGATCTCTCGGAGGGGGAAGAGCGGATGAGGCCTTCCGTCTTCCACAAGCCAATATCTTCCTGTTAATAAGTCTTTATCCATAGTTCTATCTACTGGAGCTCAGCAGCAACTACACGGAAACCATAGTTTTTAACTTTTTAAGGAATGATTAAGAATGCTTAAAAGGATAGCATGAAAGATTAGAAAAAAGAAGACTACAAATATAACAAACAGTCAGCTAAGAGTTGGAGCCATGCAGCCACTGAATCTTTTGAGCCTTAAGCAGGAAGAGTTCGAAAGATATGTTGATATTGGGATTGGGCATCTGCGTTATACCTTTCACCCTCATAATTGCACCATGCCGGCGATTAGTTTCTCTGGTTGCCAATCTTCAGCAGCTTCATTCAACTATAACCAGCGACTTGTTGACGACTCCAGCGATCCGAAGTCGTTTGATGAGACTCAACTCCATGGTTTTGATTCTTTGACATCAAGGTAAGTCATTTTAAATATTACTGGTTTGTATCTTGGCTACATGTATGGAGGACAAATGTTCAGAAAGCTTGTTTCAATCTCTTCTTTTGTGATGAATGAGATGACTTCAGGTCATGCTTGCTGGTTTTGAGTTTTGACAAGCAAAATTTTTGTGAGATGTTATGCGCTTACCAATTTGAGACTTTCTGCGATTCTCTAGCAGCAATCAATTATCCCAAAGGTCAATGCAAATGGAACTTTCATGGA
Source organism: Calamus simplicifolius (assembly GCA_900491605.1). Taxonomy (NCBI): domain Eukaryota; kingdom Viridiplantae; phylum Streptophyta; class Magnoliopsida; order Arecales; family Arecaceae; genus Calamus; species Calamus simplicifolius. The sequence continues at coordinate 97,186 of UESW01002750.1, read as the reverse complement.
ACAAAACATGGAATAATCATTGGAGGAGAATCACCATGGGCTGTTGTCGATCATCACTGGTGGGGATTGTTGCAGTATCCTGCAAATATCCTGCAAAGTATAAGACCTTGTGAAGCAAGAACATGTATCCTTATTTACTGAAGGAGAGAAGAAAAGGAATTTTATAGAAAGCTTATATGTTATCAGAGAGTTGTGAACGAACAATTGAAAGGTTCAGCCTGTGTCCCACTATACCATCAGTCCAGTCTTCCTAGAATTTCACAGCTAGCTAGGAAAGGAAAGTAGACCTTGTGTCATTCATTTCTCATTCTCTCATCAGATTCCATATGATCTGTATCTTTTGTGTTGTGAAGTGTGGTTTGCTTTGAATGCCCAAGAATTTGATATTTGCCAGGTCTTGTAGAGATCTGCCTTGTCTGTAATATATGTAACAGTTTTTGCTGCCTACTAAAGAATATGAAGTAGTGTATTTTCATTGCACTGATTGATTGAATTCTAAAGCCAACAAGCATACAAGTATGATGATTTTAGGAAGCAATGAAGTATATGGAAGGGCATGTTCAATAATATATTGCAAGTTTGATTAGTTTAAACCAGAAGCCCCTTGGCAGCAAGACTGTTCCCTGGTGTTTAACATACTTGCAATCAGTTAGCATTCGTACTACTAAGTATTTTCAAGAAATTTTACATGCCTTCCTGAAGTAAGAGACAGATGTTTCATGCTGTTCCTGTTGACTGTGGCAACCCACAGTGATTAGCATGATCCAGGCTGCAATATTTATATGTTAAAAACCCTCTTGCGCATGGAAACTTAGAGCAGAAGAACTTCTTTGCAGACAGCAAATTAATCTCAGTGGATGTCCATTGAGTTCACATAGTTGTTCTAAGAAGTTATTCAATTATTTATTTTATTTTTGAGATCACAAGGGGCTACTATCCACCTATTCTGTATACATACCATGCTATGAGCTGGCTGACTGCAATTGAAATCTGATATGAGCTGATCTGACCTAGTAAGTCAATGTGGCAAAGATTAAGCTATCATATTAACCACACCACATTGCATATCGGATAGCTCTAATTGGACATGATGTGGCCTTCCAGATCGGCACGATTGTTTTATTGAGAAAGAAAAATCCTTGCTAAGAAGGATTTCACTAAACACACCGACCTATTTAGGATTCTTTTCTATCTAACATGCAAACTAATTCAAGCAGAAGTTTACTATCCAATTTGGAAGGAACTCTTCCATTTAAAGATAAAGCTTATCAGAGCCGCTCACTATTAATTGATCAACTTCCAAAAGACTTTCCTAAATACTTATAAAAGCAGCACTAAACTTTCAGGTAAATGAATCTGAACCCCTAGTATTTAGGCCTAGATTGCTTATCTCAAGAGCTTTAAGCTTTTTTATTTTAAATATTGACTGACTTAAGCATTGATTTTGTTCCTTGACCTCTTGCGTAGCTTGTCAATTCAACTCTATAGTTTGCAGTGCTAAGCAACCTCATCGACCAGCTGCTACTTGAGGCCCTTCTCCCATGCTCAAAAGCTTGAATGACTTATTCTTGATGAGTGCATGTGCTCTGCCAAGATAAAAAATGGTGAAAGCTTTACAAACAGATGACTAAAAAGTAATTAGTTATGTCAAGAAGATAAGATAGCTGGTAAAATTAAAACTAAGAAAGTATGGCAAAACTCACCTTTATAGAGAATCGAGCAAAGTTAAAAATGATGTCATGGTCCAACTTCGCTATAATGCATGCGAAGTCTACCAGCAATACTCTCCATGCAACAAATAGAAACCATTTCGGGATGTATTTTGTAAAGTTTCGGAGGACTAGTTGTCTCTTATGGCTTAGCACCTGTCTTAGGTTCTTGATTCGCACCATTTCTACAAAATAAAAGTAAATTTATTATCTTAATTAACAAGAAGATCAAAATTAGTTCGGAAGAAGAAAGAAAAATGTAGTACTAAGAGGGGCCAAGCTTAAATTAGTCTTAATCAGAGCTACTTCAGTCAATAGCATGGCCATGTCCGGAGGATTCTACTTGGAAAGCCAAGCTAAAATCTCCTTTTCCTCTAGATGAAGATGGGGAGGGTGGTTCGGTTTTGTGCTTGGTTGCTTCCAAGCTGTATCAAATGACTAGAAGCCTTTGACTAAAACATATAAAGAAAAATGAGCAAAGAGGTACCATCAATCCTACTCCTTTTGGGTGATATTTGAGGGTGAAAAGGGAATGGAAGATAGCATAGCTCAGAGGGAACCCAAGCTGAGACATATAGGTCATGAAACCAATAATTAATCTCAAAGAATTTAGAACTAGTTGGGTTTGTGCTATACAGTACATAATAAGAAGGTTGGCCATAAAGCTATTAATAGGCAACCTAAACACTACCTTCAGAGTATTCTGATATAAGTATAAGTAGATCTGGCCTATAAAATGATTGGAGGCTTTGTCCTCCTAACCAAGGGCTACTAATCAAAACGAGTTTGAGATAAAGTACAACTGATAAATCCTCATCAAGTTGCTTTTGTTGAGCACACTTAATTTGTTGGTAACAAAAGAAGGGATATCCTTTGAAGAAGAGGAAGATGAAGAAGATGAAGACATCCTATCTAATGAAAAATTGATCTAAAAGAAGATAAGGCTTATCTAAAACTATCAAGGGTTAGGCGAGAACTCTAAGGAATCAGAAGTATGAATTGACCAAGGATCCAGATCAAGCAATGATCAGAGCTAACAATCGAGAAACTGCAAAATTATGAATGGAGCAGATGAGCCCCACTCCCATCTTTATATAGCTTGAGAAAGAAGAGACTGTGACTATGTGTGTGCCTTCTTGAAGCTTATAGTATGAGGGATGAGCTACCATGTAATAGTCATCCATAAATAGACTTTAATGGTGACTCCTCATTTAATCAAAGCATTAATTGGGGCATATATTTATGAAAAAAATTCACTATGAGATTACATAATGGGCATTTAATTTGGATAAAACATCCCATAATGATCACCTCTGTGCTAAGATTCATGCATTCAAAAAGCTATATAATTTATTTTAGCTTCAAAATTTGTGCAAGCATGAACATAAAGTTTTCAAGATCAATTGACCTACATTAGAAGTAGCTCAATAGTTGATCCCCCATATTAAGGGATTGACACCTAGGTCAGCAAAGATTCAAGACCAATCGAAACCCATGAATTGTTGTGCTTGATCTAAAATGATATGACTAACCAACGTCTATATTATTGAGCTTAGTTTAATTCGGCCTACATCTAATGCAGAAAAATTATTATGACTAAAAGGGCTAAGAACAAGCTAAACATACCTAAGTCGAGATACTTTTATGATTTGAGCACAAATTTAAGCTTAACCTTTAAAAGAAGGGGGCATTGATATGGGCTGAGTTGACCTAGCATACTAATATAAAAGAGCTTGAGCTATCATGCTTACCAAACCATAGTGCACATCGAATAACTCTAATAGTGTAATACCCCAAGCGTATTAGCGAACCCAATTAACCTCGTTAGTGGACCAAAACCACATGGCCAAAAAACTTGAGTGCAAATTAATGGATATCAAGTGGACTTGCATTATAAGCACATATATTTTTTTTACATCCAATATGGGACTAAACTTGGATATCATAATCTTTTCACTTTATAATGCGATATCCTCATCGCACATCATAAGCTAGTCAGAATCTACTCCGAGTCAGGTCATTGGTGTCGCAAGGATGGCTCCACGCTATGGTAGGACTCCACCATCATCCCCTACCCAGCTCTTTTTTCATTTCCATTAACCAACTTTCATACACTCGGGTTAGCTCTGATACCATTTGTAACGTTCCAAGCCCACTCGCTAGTCCAATTAACCTCGTTAACGGACCAAAACTATATGACCAAAAAACTCGAGCAGAAGTTAATGCGTAGCAAATGGACTTGCATTATAATGTGATGTCCTCGTCACACGCCTCAAGTTGGGTTATTGATGCTGCAAGGGTAGCTCTATGCCATAGCAGGACTCCATCATCATTTTCCATGGATAGCCTTTTCCTCATGCCCATCAACTTTTGCATGCTCAGATCAATTGTGATACCATTTGTAATACCTCAAGCCCATCCGCTAGCCCAATTAACTTTATTAGAGGACCAAAACCACGTAACCCAAAACTCAAGTAGAAGTTAATGGGTAGCAAGTGGACTCGAGTTATAAGTATATAACACATCTCTTTTTCATTTAATATGAAACTAAATTTGAGGTATCATAAATAGGATATGATGTGGCTAGCTAGATCGACGTAAATGTTCTACTGATGAAGAAAAATCCTAGCCAAAGAATGCCTCCACTAAGCATGCCAATCTATTCAAGATTCTTTCCTATACAAGGTGCAGATCAATTTGAGTAGGTATCTACCGCTCATCTTAGAAAGAACTCTTCTATGGCTGCTGCCTTATTCATGGATCAAGCTCATCATAACCATCCATATTAAGTGGTCGCTCATAGAGAACTCTCCCTGGCACTTCTAAAAGCAGCCTTAAAACTTCAAGTCCCAATACTCAAGCCTAGATTTCTTATCCTCAGAGTCCTAGAGGCTTTTCCGGATTAAACATCAACTAGCTCGAGTCTGCAGCACGTAGACTATTCAGCGTTACAGTTGTCCAAAGTTCATCCAAGTTTTACGATCGTTCTTCCACTTATGTCCAGATTCGAATGTGATAAATAAATTAATAAAAATATTCTCAAGTGGGACATCTAGCTAGCTGGGCTCCGGAGATGGGGCCTTTTGGCGAAGCTGAGTCAATCTCGACAAAGTATCCATCTGAAATGCTTTTGTTGTTCTTCGTTTTCTGCTTCCAAATTCTTATTTTCCATTTATTTGCAAACACATCCACCACTGCCACGACATTGCAATCAATGCATATATGCTTCCATCGATTTACCACTGCCACCATTGGCCCATCTCAGATGCACGGCTTTCAGTGGTACAAACCTCTTCAACTATTTGAAGGACAATCTGGCCCAGTTGCGCATCCTCCATCCATCTAAGAAATCCAAGCCCTCTCTCTCCTTTCTATCTACTAAATCTGCTCGACCACCCATCTCATAAATCTCTTCCATGCGCATTAATAGACCCTTTTTTATGCTGAAAATTCTGAATCGCAATTGTCTTTTACTCGTACTATCATAATCTAGATTTAGACTTCTAATTCTGAATAAATTCTTAAATTTTTTGAAACTTCAATCAATATATGATTAAACACTCATCAATATAAGCTCACATATACTTTCTTCATTCAAGCTCTGATGTACTCAGCTAAAAATCTATATATAAATTTAATCGAATCCAATCATAAATATAAAGAGCTAATATGTAGTGTCTTCAAGTTCATATGTCTTACGAGCTTGATTTGTTTTGATATTATTTGTCATGGTCAACAACTAAATCTTTAGGATATAACCGGTCAACAACAAGATCTTTAAAATATAATCGATCAACAACTAGATCTTTAGAATTTTTTTGTTATATATTTTTGTTATGGCTTGATATCAAGAATCAAAGCTTAATATTAGAAATCTGTTAGAGATAATTCTAAATTAATTTTTTTATATACTTTCTGTTATGTTTTAGCTCTATATAACGAGCAATACAGTGAGTAAATTTGGGTGTGCTCAGATATAAAACTCTTTTTTTTTTCTATCAAATACTTTTCTATCTTCTTCTTTGCAAACCAATGATAACTAAATCAGATTATATAGTTCTGATTTTGTGCTATATAACAATAGATTGGTATCAAAGAACTTCTCTTGATGGACCTATGAGTTGAGATACAAACAAGAAATACAATACCTTTCATGAGATGGAGTCTACATCATCTAATTCTCCAATGTTCTACCACCTATTTTTAATGGTGACAATTACAAGCATGGGCTATTAGAATGATAGTCTATCTTGAAGCATTGGATCTCTAGGAAGCTATAGAGAGTCTATGATGTTCTTTCATTGTCTGACAACCTCACAATGACTCAGCTCAAAACTCATAGAGAGAAAAAGATCAGAAAGTCCAAAGTTAAAGCATGCATATTCTTTGTTGTTTCAAGCACTATATTTACAAGAATTATGAACTTGGAATCAGTAAAAGATATCGAAGATTACCTCAAGAAGAAATACCAAGGTAATGAAAGAACCTAAAATATACAAGTACTTAACTTGATCAGGGAGTTCGAAATGCTAAAAATAAAGGAATCATAAACTATTAAAGAATACTCCAATAAGTTGTTGGGCATAGTAAACAAGGTATGACTATTTGGCAAGGACTTTTCTAATGAACAGATTGTGCAAAAAATTCTTATAACTTTGCCTGAAAAGTATGAGTCTAAATTTTTTTCATTAGAAGAATCTAAAGATTTGTCAAGCATATCTTTGAGAGAATTGGTGAATGCATTACAGGCACAAAAGCAAAGAAGAATGATGAGAAAAGAAGAAACTGTAGAAGGTGCACTTCAAGCAAAGAAAGAAAATTCAGAAAGAGACAAAGACAAGAAAACCAACAACAAGAAGAAGGACAACACTACAAGAAAACAACAAAATAGTGATGAAAATTAGTGAAAAAAAAATTTCGTCACTATATTGTGACGGTTTAGTAATGAAATGGTGATTAAAATTAAAATTAGTGATGAAAAAACTTATATATCACTAAATTAGTAACGAAAAAACTTATCCATCACTAAATTAGTAATGAAAAAACTTATCTGTCACTAAATTAGTGATGGAAAAACTTATCTGTCACTAATTTAGTGACGGACAAAGGAATCCATTACTAATTTAATGACGAATTGGTTCTTCCGTCATAATTTTTTTAAAAAAATTATAATGTAAAGTTAGTGACGGAATATCAATCCATCATTAAATTAGTGATAAATGACCTTGTTCGTCACTAATTTAGTGACAGATGGATTTTTTCATCATGATTTTTTTAAAAAAAATAGAGTATAAATTTAATGACGAAAAGATAATTCATCACTAAAATAGTGATGAATAACTAGATTCGTCACTAAATTAGTGATGGATGACCTTGTCCATCACTAATTTAGTGATGGATTGGTTCTTTCATCATAATTTTTTTAAAAAAAATTAAATAAAAATTTAGTGATGAAAGAGCAATCCGTCACTAAATTAGTAACATATGACCTTGATTGTCACTACATTAGTGACGGATTGGTTTTTCTGTTATAATTTTATTTTTTTAAAAAAATTATAGTATATATTTAGTGACAGAATAGTAATATATCACTAAATTAGTAACAAAAAAAATTCTATCGCTAAATTAGGGACAAAAAAATTTTTATTACTAATTTAGTGATGTCCTTAATTTAGTGATGGATTGATTCTTCTATCATAATTTTTTTAAAAAAAATAAACTATAAATTTAGTGATGGAAGGGCAATCCGTCACTAAATTAATGATAAATTTTTTTTCGTCACTAATTTAGTGATAAATTTTTTTTTTCGTTACTAATTTAGTGACGGATGACTGAATCCATCAGTAATTAGTGATGGAATTCTTTTCTTCATTGCTAACTAGGATTGCCTTTTCCTGCACACGGTGCGCTTTGCTTTAAAAAAAAAATAGTGCGTAGTAAAGCAATGCCAAGTGATCTTCATCTCTACCTTCCACCATCTTCTTCAGCTCCATCACCGTCGCCGTCATCGCCATCTAGTAATCATTTAGCCTAAGGAGAAGAGAGTGAGAGAAACGCCCCAGCAGCCGATGAGGGGAGGGGGAGAGGAGAGGGACAACAGATGACCGAGATTGGGAGCCAAGGTGGGAGCAAATTGGGATCCAAATCGGCTCCTACATTGGTTCATGTCCGATGGCATGCTCACTAGCTCGTTGGGCCCTGGCCGTTGGCCCTAGACCCTATTGGCATCGGGGAGGCATCCAGTGGGGTCCGGGCAGCCTTCCCCGATCGGCCGTGCCATCGCCAAGGAAGGCACAGTGATGGGAGAAAAAAAAGGAAGGAGAGGTGGAGGGGTGGCCATCGGCGGCAATCGGCACTGGGCCAATCACTGCCGAAAGACACACCCGGCCACTCGAGGCAGCTGGGGAAGGGGAGGAAAGAGGGTCGCCGGGCAGCCCTCTTGGACAGTGGGAGCTGAAACCTCTTGGATAGTAGGAGTCGTTTCGGCTCTTGCTTAGTTTAGGCCTGGCAGCATGCCAGCTAGCTCGCCAGGCCCGAGCCACAGGCCCTGGGTCCTACCGACGCTGGGGAGGCATCCGGTGGAGTCCAGACAGTCTTCCCCAGTAGGCCGTGCCACTACCAGGGAAGGCATAGTGACAAAAAATAGAGGAGAAGAAAGAAAAAAAATGCGATGATGAAGATGGTTCATTTATTGATATTGATGATACTCAAATTGAGAAAACTATTGAACCAAACTTGCAAATTGAAAATGATGATGATGAAAATATTGATGTAGAACAAGAATTTGATGATGATGATAATGATGACGATGATGATGAAGACACTAATGGTGAAGAAGAAGATGATGATGACGATGATGACGATGATGGAGACCTTCAATTTGATGATGATGATGACCACTAGATTACTAGATTCATGTTTTATTTAAGCAACAAATGTATAATTTGATGATGATGATAAATGGTCGACATCAATGGATATATGTTATTGTATTTGATGATGATGATTACTAGTCTTATGTTATATTTTCACTTATTATTTTTGATATAATCTTCATCTATTTGTTCTTATAGCTATGAGCAGCTTACTATCCAGTTCTAGTGGACATGGTGAGAATGTCCTTACAATACCATCTCCAGCATATGTTGTAGTCATAGCACCTTCTGCAACATCATCCATAAATCTTAGTAGCAGGATATTGATTAGAGTTAAAGAAAATAAGTAAAAAAATTCTCTATTTAATTTTACCTTATGTATATTTATCTGTTGTACGTGTAAGACTTGTTGTTTCCAAGTTAGAGTATCTATTTTTGTCTATGCCATTAGTTTTTTTCAGGTTAGTTCCCATCGGTGCCAATTCATTTCCTCCAGGTCAAGCAATATCAACTTATATGGCTTCAAAATTTGATGAAAGACAAGAAGCAACTGCATATAGTGGGAAGCATATCTCATTAGCTTTTAGAGAATTTTATTGGGAGGAGTTTAAGGTTGTAATATTTAATATATTTATTATTGTGAGACAAATAAATTGAAAATTGATTTTATAATTATAAGTTTAAATTTTAGGTTATATTCTATAATTAACACTTTTGTTGTGCTTATAACTTATAATTATTGCAGAAGATGTACACTTGAGACCCTTTAGATGATGAGGCTATTAAGAGCTGTTGGTGGCAAAATGTTAAAATGCAGTATACTAAGCATATTCATAGTTGAAGGCATTCTAAGAATGACAAGCCAGGTTGTGTGACTCAAGAAATTTGGGATACTTGGCAATAACTTTGGAGTAGTCCAGATTGAAAAGATAAAGCTAATAAAGCTAAACAGAGTTATCTAACTGAGACAGGCAGTCTTAGTACCGGTGTAACTAAGCATACATGTGGATCTCGATCTATGGTAGAGCATTCTTTAAAAATGATAAAGTATCAATGTATTTATTTTAATGGTTTAAATTGTACTTATTTTTATTTTGTAATAATCGAAACATGTAATTACTAATTTATTATTGTTATAGGCTGAAGAGTTAAAACGTTGGCTCAATAGTTGAGAGCTATTTAAGAAAGTGCATACCAAGAAAGATGGAACTTTTGTAAATGCGAGGTAAAAGCAAGTGAATGTATGCTTATCTTCTATTTCTATTAATTATTATTATATTTGTAATTTTTAAATCGCAAAGTCTTAATCTAACTTTGCATGGAGGAGTTGGTGTCTTCTACATCTTAGCCTTTGGATGAGGGTTCAGAACCTCTACCAATTGACATTGATGCTCTTTACTTCAAGGCTGCAGGTGGAGAGAAGAAGAGGTGTATATATGGTCTTGGCTCATGGATAGTATCTTTATATCCTGCTTCATTTCAGAGTAGCAAGACCTTATATTCACCATAGGTTGCAGCTCAAGTTAAGGAGCTTGTGCAATAGGAGTTCGTAGAGAAGCAAACAGAGATGGATAGAAAGATTACTGAGTTGAATGCGCAAATAGAGCGTCTACATCAGATGAAGGAGAAGATGAGGCGCTTCACAGAGTAGATGGGTTTGCATGAGAGTTTCATGGATCAGGATCTTCTGTATCTTAAACTTAATAGTTTGATGTCTGATGTATAAAACATTAGTATTGTTGATGTATGCAGATATATTTATCTTATTTATGAAATACATTTCTCATTCTTGAATTTAAATTTTCATCTATAAATTTATTAGAATGCATTAAATATATTATAATTTAAAATAATTTTAAATTTATAAGAATTAAAATTTGATGAAATTTTATTAAGTTAATGATGGATTTTTAACAGAAATAATAGTGATAGATTAGTGATGAAAATATTAGTGATTGATTAGTGATAGAATAATGATGGATGACTGATGGATTCTTTCGTCACTAATTCGTCAGCAAATTGTAATGGCATAGTGATGAAACTATTAGTGACACATATTTTGTCAATAATCTACCACTAAACTATGATGAAATATTTGCACAGACTAGTAATGAAAGTTTTAGTGACTAAATTTTTATCAACAATCCGTCACTAAATTATGATGGAATAGTTATGAAAATATTTGTAACATAATAGTGATGGAATAATGAGTGACGGATAGTTCATTACTAACCTGTCACAATTTAGTGACGGATATAGCCTCTTTTCGCAACTATTACTAGTGACCGTCACAAATCTATCGCTATTATTTTATGATGGACGCTCTTTCCATCACTAAAATTAGCGATGAAAAAAATTATGATGATAAGATTTTTATCACTAATTCGTTACTAAATCCAGTTTGTGACGGAATAGTGATAAAATTTTTCATCACTATTATGTTATTTTCTTGTAGTTCAACAAGACAGGCAACAATAAAAAAAATAAAAAGAGCTATCCACCTTATCCATACTATAAAATGATAAATCAGCTACAAAAGAAGTGTTGGTGGAGGCCTCATGATTCAAGTGCAGAAAATGTGGAAAGACTGGATATATCAGGCAAATTTGCAAACCACAATAACAGGAGAAGGCAAAATCTACCACTGAACAACATCAAAAAGAGTAACTTTTTGTTGCAATATGCTTCGCAACAAGCAACAACTCTAGTGATTCCTTATTAATTGGCAACGACTACATAAATCATATGACCAATGAACGAGAGCTATTTACAAAGCTGCATAAAACTAATATTTTAAAGTAAAAATTAAAAATGGTGAATTTATACCCATAAAGGGTAAAGGAACTGTGACTACAGAAAGCTTGGTAAGTTTAAGGTACATTATTGATGTTCTTTATGTGCCTGATATTGACCAAAATTTGCTCAGTGTTGAATAGCTAGTTAAAAAAGGTTTCAAAGTTATATTTGAAGATGATTGGTCCTTGATCAAAGATACCAAAGGAAGAGATATATTCAAAGTAAAAATGAGAGTAAAAGGCTTTGCTCTAAATCTAATGAAGGAGGAGCAAATAGCATTTTCCAGTATAATAAGTGATATAAAATTATGGTATAAAAGGCTCGGACATTTTCATCATGTTGGACTTCTTTATATGCAAAAATATGACATGGTGAAAGCTATGTTGTTGCCAGAAGAAAAACTTGTAGATTGCGTGACCTGTCAATATGGCAAGCAAGTTAGAAAATTCTTTTCTCAAAAACATAGAGAGCAATACACAAGCTGCAACTAGTACATACAGATTGTTGAAGGACCTCAGAAAATATCATTTTAAAATAGTGGTAAGTACTACATTATGTTTATCGATGATTATACCAGATTTTGCTGGATTTATTTTCTTAAATCTAAATTTGAGATTGCTAATATATTCTGAAAATATAAAGCATTGATGGATAATCAAAGTGGTTGTAGGATGCAAAAGATAAGATCTGACAATGGGATGAAATACACAAATAAAGTCTGACAAATTCTATGAAGAAGTTGGTATTGAGCACCAACTTACATCACCTTACACCCGACAATAGAACGAAGTAAGTGAGAGAAAAAATCAAACTATTATGGAGATGACAAGGTGTATGCTATATGAGAAAGATTTGCCAAAAAAATGTGGGCAGAAGCTGCAAACACTGCTATTTTTTTGTTAAATAGGTTGCTAACCAGAGCTTTGTAGAACAAAACTCCATTTGAAGTTTGGTCTGATTATAAACCTAATTTATAGAATCTAAGAACTTTTGGTTGTGTCTGTTATTCTTATATGCCATAGGTAAACATAGATAAACTTAATAAGAAGGCAAATTCAGGAGTCTTCATTGGATATAGCAACTGCTCCAAGGCTTACATGATTTTTCAACCTCAAAATAGATAAGTTCTTGTAAGCAGAGATGTCAAGTTTGTGAAGGATAGAAAATGAATTAAGATGAGTCAATAAAGAAGAAATTGCCAGAGATTCCTAAATATTTGATGATGATATAGTGATGTTTTAGTAATAGGTACAAGATCCTTATCTGATATTTATGCTAGAAATAATATTGTTGTTTTTGAGCCTGCAGAATTTGAAGAGGCTAAGAAGGATAGCAAATGAATTGAAGCAATTAAAGAAGAGCTCAAAATGATAAAAAAGAATGACACTTGGATGCTTATAGGCATACGTCTCCACAAAAAGGTCCAATGAAGTAAAATGGGTTTATAGAACTAAACTTAATGCAAATGGTTCTATAAATAAATATAAAGTTAAATTGGTTGTAAAGAAATATAGTCAAGTATTTGGTGTGAATTTTTTAGAGACTTTTGCTTCAGTAGTACACTTGATTGCAATTTGGATGTTGCTAGCCTTGGCATCTCAAAAAGGATAGAAGATTTATCAGTTTGGTATAAAATCAGCTTTCTTAAATGGTTATCTTCAAGAGAGATTTATATAGAGCAGCTAGAGGGTTTCCAAGTCAAGGGATGGGAGGAGAAGGTCTACTTGCTGAAGAAGGCCTTAAATGGCCTTAAACAGGCACCTAGGGTCTAGTATAGCAGGATTGATAAATATTTTCAAAGTCTTGGATTTATTAAAAGTTCAAGCGTCAAGTGAAGCTACACTATATATAAAAGGAACATATGCTAACTTAATTGTAGTTTCTATTTATGTTGCTGATTTGTTTGTAATAAGTAGAAACAAAAAACCGATAGAAGATTTTAAGGCTGAAATGCTTAAAGAATTTAAGATGACGAACCTTGGTTTGATGTCCTACTTTCTGAGAATGAAAGTAAAGCAGGATCGTGATGGAGTTTTCATAAGCCAAAATAAGTATGCAAAGAAAATACTCAAGAAATTTCATATGGAAGACTGTAAAAGCAACACTACATCTATGAACCAGAAAAAAATTCAGCAAAATGATAGAGCAAAAAAAATTGATGAAAGCCAATACAGGAGCTTGATTGGGTACTTGATGTATCTTACAGCTATCAGACTAGACATAATGTTTCCACTAAATTTGCTCTCAAGATTCATTCATTATGCCAGTGAAGTACATTTTCAAGCTGCCAAAAGAATTGTAAGATATATCAAGGGCACAACAAATTATGGTATTAAATATTCTTATTATCAAAATTTTAAGCTTTAGGTTATTCTGATAGCGATTAGGTAGGTTCAGTTGATGACATAAGAAGTATAATAGGGTACTGTTTCAGCTTTGGATCAAGAATATTTATGTGGTCCTCAAGAAAGTAAGATGTGGTAGCTCCTAGTACAACAAAAGCTAAATAAGTAGCAGCCAATGCCATAGTAAATCAAGTAGTTTGGATTAGAAAAATACTTATTGATTTACACATGAAGCAAAAAGAGCCAACACATATATATGTGGATAACTAAGCTGCAATTGCAATTGCAAATGATCTTGTTTGTCATGAAAAAACCAAGCATTTCAAGATCAAATTGTATCAAGAATGATGAAATCAAGCTGTTGTATTGCAAGACAGAGGATTATATTGCAGATGTCCTAACCAAGGCTCTACCAAAATTTAGATTTAAAATTCTAAGAAGCAGATTAATTAAGCCTTTGCAACTACTGAGGCAAAGAGGAGCGTTGAAAATGTACCTTTGATTACAAAAATTATGGTAGATCTATAGGATATAATCAGTCAACAATCAGATCTTTAAGATATAATTGGTTAACAACCAGATCTTTAGAATTTTTTTGTTGCATATTTCTATTATAGCTTGATATCAGGAATCAAAGCTTAATATTAGAAACTATTAGAAATTATCCTGAATTAGCCTTTTTATATGCTTTATGTTTCAGTTCTATATAAAGAGAAATACAGTGAATAAATTTAAGTGTGCTCAAATACAAAGTTCTCTTTCTCTTTTTTTTTTTTTCTATCAAATACTTTTCTATCTTCTTCCTTGCAAACCCATGATAGCTAAATCAGGATTATATAGTTCTAATTTTATACTATATAACAACAGTTACAAGCTCGATCTGCTTTGATATTATTTGTCACGGTCTAAAACTTTACTCAAAGTGATTTAAAAAAAAGTATTATTTAGACTTTGTGATCTTATCTAAATACTTAAAAACGTTGGAACTAAATAATCATCTACAAGAGCTTTTGTGCATCCGTTTCTTATCTCTTGTTCCCCTATCTCTGGAAACGAACTCTCTTCAGCAGCAAATAATTAAAATTAGCATTATGCCCACCTTACAACATGAAGTAAGGGCCTACGATGGTACTGATTTGGTGGAAGTACAAGTGATCACTTTAGTACACGTATTATTGTTGCAGTACACGTTCTAATTATTCCAGCTTACAGTTAACTCGAAATATTAATGAACTTTTAAGCATCATTGTATAGTTTTCAAAGCCTGGCATATTTCTTGGGTTATACTGCTCCATGAAATGGATATACGGCGATGTCACGTGCATGAATGGTAGGTTTGAGGCATATAAAATTTCATACTATTCCACCATCGCATGGATTTAAATCATAGACATCATGTTGGGTCCTACAACTCGCAAACCAACCTGCAAAAGGTTTCAATAGTATCAAGCCACTCTCTTGCCTCGAAGTTACCTTGGCAGTCACTCAGCTCCAATCAGCAGGCTGGAATTTGGTTGAGAGGTGATAAAATGGTCCCAAATTATAATGGATAGGCGAAAGAATAGTACGGTAAAGGGCGGCCAGGTCAAGCCAGGGTCCCACAGTAGACTAATGGATATGCCTTGTGCCAACCTTGATTGAACTTTTTTTTTGGGTTTTTTTATTCAATGTTTTCCTTCATAAATTACAAGGATGATGGTGCATGGGAGCTCCGTCAAGTTTTTAATTTTCAATCAACAGAAAGCCTAAATTAAGCAAGATAAAAAAAAAATGTTGCATTCGAGTAAATGTATCGATCATAGGTTAATTGCTCGCATGTATATGCATATATGATAAGGTTTATTAGATCATTGCATGCGTGTTGGCATGCATGGACGGTTAATCATACGATGATACGTACTTACTTAAAAATAATAATAAATTTTTTAAAAAAAATTAAAAAAAATTAGACTATAATACTAGATGATGGTACATGCCCTTTTTAGAGCAAGAATATAATGAATATTCTAAAATACTCTAATAAACAAGACATAACGAGAGAATCTGGGAAAGGTTAGGTAGAACAAAAACAATGCCGGCACTGTACCCAAAAAAAAACAATGCCGGCACCCTGCATTGTATCATGAGTCACACCAATCTCTTTCCGCCAATAGGAGGATCTAAAAATCAGTTTTTAATTTATTTTTTAAAAATTTATCAAACAATCCTTTCATTAACTGCATCTTGAGTAAAACTCTTGTAGACTACCGCCGTAAAATCAAATTTATCTTATAAAGTTTATCTAATATATGATCCTTTTTTCAGTACCATTTACAATTAACTTCGCATTGCATATAATAACCTTCTTCTTGCACATAATAATAATAATTATATATACAGTTGTCCATTTGTTTATTAGATTCTTTCTTACGATCGATTTTAGAATCCCTCACCAATTGTCTTGGATTGAATAGATTAACTTTCAAGAAAAGCTAGGATCAACTGACAGACTATGTTTTTTATGTGGTATATGTGAAATAAAAGAAATTTAAAAAAAAATTAAAAAAAATTCTTTAGTAACTTCAGTCGATTATTGCTAACTTTATTTTATTAGGCAATCTTTGCCTTTGAAAGTAGTCGGACTCTTATAAAAACTTTTATTATTTTTTCTTTTCATTGTACCCTCAATCTCTTTTTAAATACTTATATTTTAATAAAATTTCTTCGAAACTTTCCTCAGACGAAACAAAACCCTTTAGGTTGCATTGGTGCATCACCAACACTCCTAAATGGTAATGTAGATTACCTATAAGATAAATTACTACTTATAGATTACCAGTAATATTGATTATCGTGTTTGGTATACACAGGTAATGTAACAATAATATTGATTATTATGTTTGGTATGACAAATAAATTACCAGTCATATAATATCAAATTTCTAAAATACCCCTAAATTAAATTTATTAAAAATTTTATATTATTATATATTTAATTTTTTTAAAAAATATATTTATAAATGATATTCGAAACAACTAGTGAGGATGCTGAAGGCCATCGATCGAAAAAAATTTTGCGGCCTGCCGTAAAACTGCTGGGTGACATAGATTGCGGCTCGACTCCATAAAAGAGGAGAGTGTGGCTCAGGACGTTTGACATAGAGGTTCCAGCGAGATCGATAGAGAGGATATGAGTAAAGAGTGATCAAAAGAAAAAAAAGTAATTTATAATTTATGAGATTAATACATCTCGATATTACCAGTGGATAACCATTTCTTTATGATTATTTTATGAGAGGTAATTCAGATTAATCATTGCAAGATAGTTATCTGATGAGCCCTTTTAAATTACCGATAATTAGACAGTGAACCTCAACTACTTAAGCGCCGGCATTAATTTACATAAAGAATTTTTGTCTAAAAAAATACAGCAAAGCAGAGAGGTCAATAATTATTTTCCTTTTTTTTTCTACCAGCCACTACCTCCAGTACGAAGAATATCCTGCTGGTTGTCACCTAACAACGCGTTACAAAGTTTCCGACAGTGGTAACAATAACTCGAAAGCATGGAGTAATGCTAGCTGGCTGAATTCAATGCAAATATGAATGCTACCAGAATAATATAATAGCAAGTTCCTAACATATAATTAAGGTGAAATTTCTATGCTCAGAAGACACTGACAATAATTCTATCTATAATCGGTGAATTGAACCTTTTTTTCTCCAAGCTTTTCTTTTCATTTTATTTTTTCCTGGAGTGAGAGAGACAGGGAGACAAATCTGGTATGTACCTTAAATTATTCAGGTCCAAACAATTGGTGGTACTTGCAGGAGATTGCAAATTAGAGCCTCTGATTGTTAGGTGGATGGATGTGACAACATCTTGTGCACTTATCAATAAACCAAGGAGAATTAAGGGTTGGCCCTTTTTTTTCCCTGATTGACTTTGAAGAATTCATTCATACTTTTCCTTAGTCTTCTACCTTAAAAAAAAGCAGAGAGAGACCTTTGTTGCATGGAAACTGTTCTCGTGCCTCACATGGGGGCCCAGACTGGCTTGGCTTCTCAAGAAAGTTAGATGGGACTCTTCCTTTGCTTCAACAAATAACCTAGATTTGTAAATAAATGAAGTAACCATAATACATCATAAATTATATATTTTAATGAAAATTAGATAGCAATATGGGAATATAACATTTCATCTTAATTTAAATTTAGCTTACTATATAAATTAGGTTCATATAATACTGCAGACTATAATACTAGGTGCAGCACTCTAATTTTTTTTTCCCCCCTTTTTGCCCTTTTCCACAACTATTAGCATGCTCATGGGCTATGTCTTAATTCCATCCATTTTTAGTTGATGAAAAAATTCCACAAACAACGGTCTACACAATGAGGAATAGTCTTCTGGAAATATCATCTGCCCCTTCTTCAGTCTGGTGAAGGTTGTATCTAATGTCAAGTCATCTGGAACAGTCATCAAAGACTTGCTAGCTTGATCATTTTGGGACCTTTTCTTTTGTTTCCACAATCCCCATTTATTCATTAATTCTTCCATAGAATAAGGGTGCTAGTCATAATCAAATATGCATCCTTTATTGACATCAGACATGGATGAAGTTTTCATTTAAGAAATAAATTTTCTTAAAAAAAGTTGGGAGGTAGAATTGATTTGCCTGTAATGATTTATTAAATAGCCAGCATCCCATTACTATATGAATTTACATGCATCAAATATCCATATAAATTATTTAGTACTATTTAGTACTATTGTTTGAGAAAATTTATTATTATTTTTTTATACAAACGGTGATTCACACCATTCTAGTTAGGTTAGACCCAATATATTAGAAACAATAACTGGGACAAGATCAGAGGGCAATGGTCTCCCGGTCTCCATCTCCAATAACTAGAGTGAGATGCCATCATGGCAGCAATCCAGTCCGCTACAGTATTGGCTTCACGATAGACATGGCGAATTTGGATGTTAGGAGCTTCCAAAATATAGAGCGGATGTGTGAGCCCTGGATCCTCACCATGTGAGGATCCATCTTCTTGGACCGGAGGAGGGAGAGGCGCCGCAGCCGTACCCGCACGCGGGAGGCTCCCCAGCTCCGCTAGTCAAAGAGGGCGGTGCCCCTCTTCTCACGAGCGCGGGGGAGTCCTCCCCGCGCCGTTATAAATAGGGGGGGAGGTGGAAGCCTCCTCCCTCCACCCATCTCCATCAATCGCCTAGGTACTCTCTCTTCCCCCCTTCTTCCATGAATTTCACAGTGAGATTGAAAGAAAGAGACAGAGAGATTGAGGGAGGGAGACGGCATCCCTTCTTCACGGAACCAAGCTGGTTCACGGCTTGGTTCGGGCCCGGCAGAGTGCCCGCCGGTTCGCCGGGCCCGGGCTGCGATCGGCGACCTCCACCGGCATCGGGGCAGCGTCCGGTGGAGGTCCGGCCGACCATGGTGGGCCGTGCCACCGGCATGAGTAACAGCCGCGGCGAGTGATGGGGAAAAGAGAGAGATTGAGAGAGGGAGAGGGGGAAGAGCTCGGCCGTGACGGCTGTCGGCTCCGGGCCAGTCGACGGCGGTCGGGCCCCTCCGGGAAGTAGCCGGTGGCGGCCCTGGCCGCCGGCACACGCTTCCCTTGTTTCGGACGAAACAAGGGAGGTGGGGGAGAATGGGCGAGCGGGCCTGTTTGGGCCGTTCCCCTTTTGGGCCCTATTGGGACGTCTCACGAGCAATTTTTGGGCCACGATTTGGACCCCATATTGGGCTGAAAATGGAAAATAAAATATACCCCGGATCAATGTTGATTCTAGTTTCTGGGGGTATTTTTATCTTCCCATTTGGGCTTATATATTGGGAGATATTTAAGCCCCAAGTTGGCCCCAGGATTAAACTGGGTAGAGGTTAAAAGCTATTTTAATATGCTATTTTGGGGGACTAAAAATTGAGAAATTGATGCTGTAGGTATCCAGGTGCTTAAATAGCCGAATTACATTTTTGGATTAACGCCAGAAGGTAAGTAAGTCATTTATCATAATTTCCATAAATTATTAAAATATGAAAAATTTGTATTTAAGGCTATGTTGTTATATATTGCATTATTTGAAAAAAATGAGAAAAATGGATTGGTATTAATATTTGCAAATGAGCGTTTACTATGATTAGTTTATTATTTATTATATTTTATAAATAATTGGGTATCTATGTGGATAACTGATCAATTGGCATGACCTTTAAAATTATTAAAGGTTTTATAAATATACATGCTATTTGGCAAATATGACATGAAAATGATACTTTGTGTATATGATAATATGTCTCACCATGGTCCGCTATGATATGATATGATGTGATATGTTGCATGATTCACTTGGCACCGGGACCCAACTCCATAGGGGGTATATGGAGACACACACACAGGAGATGTGCTGTGACAGGAAATGGCAATATTATGCCACATGGCATCTTGGGACCGTTTCCTCCAGCCTCTGGACAACGCAAGTTCCTCGTGGTGGCCGTCGACCATTTCACCAAGTGGATCGAGGCGGAGGCTCTCGCTAAAATCACGGAGGTCAAAATAAGGACTTTCTTCTGGAAGTCTGTGGTGTGCCGGTTTGGGCTACCGCACACCCTCGTTACTGACAACGACCGACAGTTTGACAACACGGCCTTCCGGAATTCTGCGATGGCCTAGGCATCCATCATCGATTCACCTCCGTGGGGCACCCCCAAACCAACGGTGCAGCTGAGGTGACCAATCGCATCATCCTCCAAGGACTCAGGGCTCGGCTAGATAGCTGCAAAGGGCACTAGATGGAGGAACTCCCCAGTGTACTATGGGCCTACCACACGACGCCGCGAGCCCCTACTGGGGAAACTCCTTTCAGCCTGGTCTTTGGGACCGAAGCGGTCATTCCAGTGGAGATAGGAGTTCCCAGTCCCGGACGGAATTATACCACAAAGAAAGCAACTCAAACCAGCTGCGAGCCAATCTAGATCTGGTGGAAGAATTGCGAGACCAAGCACAGCTTCGCATGGCAGCATTCCGTCAGCGAGCGGCCAAGTACTACAATGCTCGGGTGCGATCCAGGATGTTCCGCTCCGGAGATCTCGTTCTGCAAAGAGCTGAAGTATCAAAGCCAACAGAGGGGGGCAAGCTGGCACCAAAATGGGAAGGACCATACCGTGTCAAGGAGGTACTTCACCATGGGGCGTACAAAGTTGAAGAGCTAGACGGGAAACCGCTTCCTCACACCTGGAACGCCGATAATTTACGACGGTATTACCAGTAGGGTACTATCATCATTAATTTGAATCTATTTGATAGATGAATGTTCGAAATGTTCACTTATTTTTGAATGAGTATGTTCAGCAATTAAAGACCGGCTCCGCGTCGGCACAAAAGACCGGTTTCGCACTAGCAATTAAAGACCAGCTCCGCGTCGGCACAAAAGACCGGCTCCGCGTCGGCACAAAAGACTGGTTTCGCACCGGCAATTAAAGACCGGCTCCGCATCGGCACAAAGACCGGCTCCGCGTCGGCACAAAAGACTGGTTCCGCACCGGCAATTAAAGACCGGCTCCGCGTCGGCACAAAAGACGAGCTCCGCGTGGCACAAAAGACCGGTTCCGCACCGGCAATTAAAGACCGGCTCCGCGTCGGCAATTAAAGGCCGGCTTCGTGTCGGCACAAAAGACCGGTTCCGCACCGGCAATTAAAGACCGGCTTCGCGTCGGCACAAAAGACCGGTTCCGCACCGGCAATTAGAGACCGGCTCCGCGTCGGCAACAAATACCGGCTCCCCGCGTCGGCACTAAAAATTGGCTGCTTGCGTCGGTAATTCGTGACAATGTTTTGGTGAACGATCACATTTCGCCCAACCTATCTGACGAGGCACCATTGGTTGGTGATTCACGACAGCTTACACAACTAAAGCTGATTATAACCAAGGGTACGCAATGATGGTTAAAACCTTCATTGATGGCTAAAAGGTTACAAAATTGCCGACCTGAGCCGGACTTAGAGCAATACAAAAAAAACTAAAGCTACTAAGGGTTATTTGGGGCCAAGTCATCGTCTTCAGAGACGTCATCTGGCTTCAGCCCTTCAATGTCCTCCAGGTCGTAGAGTTCTTAGATTTTGGCCTTGCAATCTTAGAAGCCGGCATTATAAGCAAACGCCGTCGATTCGGCTAGCTCCTTATCAAAGGCTTTAGACTTTCTGAAAGCCTCTACGGCCTCTGCAGCTCTTTTCTCCGCCTCGAGGGCTCTCTGCTTGGACTCGACGGCCTCCCTCTTGGCCTCAGTCACCGCCGCCTCCAAATCGACAATCTTGGCGTCGGACTGGCGGGTGGCCTCTTTGGCTGCGTCTATTTCAATGGAGGCAGAATCCAATCGAGTCTTCAAGATGCACATTTCGATTCCACCACCTTCAGCCTCTCCTCAGCCATCCTCTGCTTTTCCTCGGTCGCCTGAGCGTTATCCAGCTCATTGGCTGCACGACGCTGGGCAACTTCCAGCGCATACTCGGCCTTCTCGGCTCTCAGTCGGATGGTATCGACTTTGCCCTTTAGGGTGGCCCGGGTATCCTCCAAAGCCATTTCCGCCTTTTCTGCCCTGGCTTGGAGTGATAACATCTCCTCCCGCGCTTGGTCGATAGCGGTATCGCTCAGGGTCCAAAGATTCCTCATGGCGATCAGAGAGTTCAATGCCTAAAGGGAATGTCGATAGTAAAAAGCAAAATAAAACAAACGAAACAAAGAGGAAAAATGATAATGGAGCAGAGGCTCACCCAGAGATGTGCCACAGACGCCTCGCGGAAGAAGGTGGCTCTCCCTTGATGCCGGAGAAACTCTTGCACCTCCACCACAGATGCTTCATCTAAGGCCCGCTCGGCCCAACGGCTGTGGTTAGCCAACAGTGATTGGAAGGAAGGGTCGACGCCCCTCCTTTCCCTTGGCACGGGGTCTGCGGAGGCGGATTCCGCCTCTGACTCTGCTACATCCGGCCCCTTGACTGGCGAAGGCGCTTCGGTTGTTGTCCCTACGGGGGGAAGGATAGCTGTGGGAGTTGGCCCTATTGCTGCAGGAACTTGCTCCGTCTCCTCGGCTTTGGGCAGGGGTGACGGCGCTCTTGCGACCTGCTCAGGAGGATCGAGCAGGATGACAGGAGGAGCTGGAACTGAAGATCTCCCTTCTATTTAGCTCCGCCCTACTCTCTCGCCGGCCTCGGCCCCTACCGTATCTATCTTGGTGGGCTCGTCGGCTTGGACTTTGGCCGCCTCGCACATGTGCCGTTCAGCATCAGCCTCCCCAGCGTCGGCCCTTCTAAGGTCGCCCTTCTTCAAAATCTTGGCGCGCAGGGGCTTCACAACTCCAGCCCCTTCAGCGTCGGCCCTTCCCGCTTCGGTCCTCTTTGGGATTTTGGCAACGGCCCTTCTCTCGGCAAGGGACTCATTCCCCGTAGTCTTCCTTTTCCTAGTAGCCGCCTGCCTGAGCTCGCGAAGCGAGGGTGCCATCCCTATAAAGGCGGAAGATGAATAAAAAAAAAAAAAGAGAAGGGGGAAAAAAGAAAAAAGAAGGCGAGTAATCTAATGCTCACCACTCGAAGGAATTAAACCGGCGAGACGAAGGTTTTCCTCGGCTTAAAGCTTATTGCACCGAGGGATATCGGCAGTCAGAAGCTGCCCAAATGCCATCCGATCTCTTGGAAGGATGGAGGAATCCCTATTGGCATCAATGTTGGGTATCCCCCAGCTTCCGCGCACCCCGCCGATATCAGCAAAAAAGAATTTGTCCTTCCACCCTTTGACGGAGGTGGGAAGGCACAACTTGAGGATCCTATTGGACCTAGGGGTGAAGGACCACCAACCTGATTGCTTGCGGAGGGTATAAAAACTGCGGAATAAGGAGATGCTGGCCTCTATGCCTTGCAGGTGACAGAGAACCAGAAAGCCGACAATGGTTCGGATCGAGTTAGGAACTAACTGAGAAGGTGTTAAAGAGTATCGGTCCAGAAGATTGAGGATGAAAGGATGGATAGGTAACCGAAGTCCGGCCTTAAAAAAGGCTCCATACAAGGTAACTCTTCCGAACGGGAAGAGGTTACCCTGTCATTGGGAGCAGGGTAGAACAAACGAAGGTCCGACGGAAAGCTATATTTTGCTTTCAGATTTACCACGTCTTGAGCAGACATAGCGGAAGCAGTCCCTTCGGGGGACTCCTTGACGACACTAGAAGGACCAGCAGCCGTCGGACGGCCCCGGGCGGAAATCCGCCCGCCGGTCGGACGACTCCTGGTTAAGGGGCGACTGACCGGCCGCTGTTCCGGCAAGGAGCGATTAGAGGAGGGGGTAGACCACTGGCTTGGTAAGGAAGTGAAGTTTGAGAAGGGTTGGGGGAACACCCCCAGGAATCAGAAATGGAACAAGAAGGCGATGAAGCCATGGAGACTAACCTGGGAAACTTGAGCTAGAATCGAAGGAGCACGAGGAGAGAACGAACACGGGAGACGGACTTGCGGACTCGAAAGGGAGCAGTAGCGTAAGAAAAGGGAGGATGGGAGGATAAGGACGATTTTTCCCCTTATAACTCCATTTCAAATCACCCCACGATCGATCTGACTACGTGTCCACCTTCAGTTGGAAGACGCTTCGACGGCCTACCAGCGCGAAAAACACGAAAAGCTCCACCAATAAAAAGGGGGGGCATTGGCCTTATCACAATGATGACGCTCGCCTTTTGTGACTCATTGCTCGAGGAAAATCCTCTCCAATCCCAACAACACGGACAAGCGAAATGATGGCGCGAAAATCGGCCGCCCAGAGGATATTAACACCCCTTTCGCGGGTGATTGAGCGCTCACCCATCTCAGGGGCGGGGGGGCATCTGATACGGCTGGCCGTTTCCTCTGGGTAGTATTATCTTTTGTACGATTTCCAAAATAATGATGTGACAGCAAAACCCAGAGATTGAACTCCAGCGCCGGCCTCCGGCGCCAGCCTCCAGCGCTGGACTCTGGCTCCGGCCTCCAGCGCTAGCCTCCAGCGTCGGCCTCCAGCGCTGACCTCCATTGATGGCCTCCAGCGCTGGACTCTGGCTCCGGCCTCCAGCGCCGGCCTCCAGCGCCGGCCTCCAGCGGCCTCCAGACTTTGGCTCTGGCCTCAGCGCTGGACTTTGGCTCCAGCCTCCAGCGCCGGACTTTGGCTCCGGCCTCCAGCGCTGGACTTTGGCTCCGGCCTCCAGCGCCGGCCTCCGCTGGACTTTGGCTCCGGCCTCCAGCGCTGGACTTTGGCTCCGGCCTCCAGCGCCGGCCTCCAGCGCTGGACTTTGCTCCGGCCTCCAGCGGCCTCCAGCGCTAGACTTTGGCTCCGGCCTCCAACGTCGGCCTCCAGCGCTGGACTTTGGCTCCGGCCTCCAGCGCCGGCCTCCAGCGTCGGCCTCCAGTACTCTTTCGCATGCACAATGAACAGTCTCATACAATAGATCCTGTGATCCAAGGTCTATTACCATGTACTTGCTCGCTGAAATCACGGGCAAGTGTTAGCTCGTTCAGCAGTTACCGCTACAAGCGGCCCTCATCCAGCAACGGCTTAACCACTTGCCGTTCGGAGAAACTTATCCCAACGAGGAAGATTCGACGGTTCCAACGGAACGAGGTAAACGGGACCCCAGACAGGTATAAAAAGAGGACCCGAGCTCAATGCGAGGGGATCTCTCTCTCTCTCTCTCTCTTTCAGTTCCACTGAGATACAACATTCCTGTTCTACAACCCACTGACTTGGGTGTCAGAGGGTCCCCACCGGAACCATCGGTCCGGGACTTTTTGCAGGCTCTAGAAGGAAGACGGCGACCTTTCTGCATCCTCGAAGGCCTGCGGAGATCTCAGCTCACCCGACGTTCATCGCAAGTGATTTGGCGGCAACACCTTGCATGCCCGGCATGCGGCGGGTTGCCATCCCTAGATCCAATATAGGGTCTGGAGCGTTACAGGATGTCACATAATAATAGGATAGAAGGCAAGTAGGAATTGTGCTCATGTCGAATCCATCGAATAACAGCAATGAAATCACCTTCATTAATGATGAGACCATTGCCAAAAGTTAATTTAATTTCATGCAGGAGCTCTCTTAGTGCACCTTAGAACTCAGGCAAGCCAAAACAACCTCATGACAAGCTTTCATTACCCTGAGCCACAAACTACTTGTCAAATTGACTACCATGAAAGTGGTTTGCAGCACGGTCTCTTTTTTCCTAGGATCTTCTTGTTGCTTACCCCTTACGAAGAATTGATGATGATTGATGACACCCCATTGATTCAAATTAAATAGAAAGTGCCATCAGGCTGGGGAAGATGCAGCAGTAGTCACGCTGTTGATTATTTATAATTAACAATATTAAACTTGAGTGCACATATGAGCCATGTGTTTGTTAATTAATTATCTTAATACATTTCAGCAGTAGAATGTTCAAGTCAAAGCTTCTCATGGAGGTAACTAGCTGATTGGATGAGGAGATTATGGTGAAGATCTCCATAAAGCCTTTCATTCTCCAACTAATGTCATGCTCAGAATTAGTGTTTTAAAAATTGAACCAGATCGGTCAGTCAAACCGGTTCAATTGAAAATCAATCATCAATCCATCCGATTTTATTGTTAAAGCTAACTTTATAAGATCCGATAAAAACTAAAAAAACTCATTGAACTGGTCAGATTTTGAAGAACCGATTTAATCCTGATTTTTAGACTTTTAGCTTTGATAAATGAAAAAACCAAAAGAATATATGAATGGTTAAGGGAGAAGACTTGTATTTAAGTGCTCATGAGTATATTTTTGTAGTTTGATAAATGAAATTAGGATTGATTTTTTTGAATTTTGAATTTTTTATTTAAATGATTTTATATTTTATTATTTTTATATTATTAAATTAAAAATTAATTATGATATCATCTGGTTCGATCAAACTAATTTGTTCGATTGAACTGATTGACCCACGATCCAAATGTTAAGCTGGTTCGTTGTCCAATTCAATTTTCAAAATATTGCCCGAACCAAGTCATCTTGGTGATTAAGAAAGTCACGCGCGAACTTATCTCGCAGGATACCTGAACAAGGATCACCATCAGGACTGTTGAAGGTCAAAGTCTCCCGATGTTACTTTCATGTTGCTTTCTTTGGGCCCATACAATCGATGGCTTCGTTTTAAACCTCTCAAAAGTTTTATGTTCCTTTCCTCTCTGGGTCGCATCCGTTTGGCATCGAGAAACTATGGTCTTGCCTTACGTGGGAGAATTTTTTAATGCACCCACCATTGATGACACCAACCCTTCCATTGAATTCTACGTGGTGTGTAGACTATTCTACTTAGATACCTCCAAGGGCAAAGTTTAGCTGTCAGAAAAGCGATAGGTTTTAATAAGGGGAGAGGGGGTGGGGATGGGTTAAGTTTGGACATATTCTTGCTGTAATTTTTATTTGACATCCGCTTAATTTCTTTGCATTATAATTTTAAAATAACAACTCATATATGTACTATTTTAATTATTACAACAAATAATATAACTACTATTCTACATTCATCCAACCAACTAGACTAGCTGCTCCCTACTCATAATAAAATCACTCCCTTGATCAAGTAATGCAATATTAGTTCCATCCTAACGTCATCTATTAACTCTAATATATGTAATCTAACATTTATCCAAAAAAATTAGTTAAAAAGTAGTAATTATGTTCCTTAATCATATATAAGTACTCAATATCTTTTCATGCACAAATAATATTATCAAAATACAAATAGGTATGAACTCTTGTATACTCCTCTCATTTAAGTCTTGACATTAATTTTACTAGACTGGGGGTTTAAATCTAAGCATAAACATCATAATCGGCTTATCATTAATCTTAAAAGGGCATATGTTGTATGTAGTGTTTCCTAATACATAAATTATTGGCCAAGTTTACATTGCAATGACCCAATATCTTAGCAAAAAGGCTAGACAAAATATATTTTATATTACTTAGTCATTATAAAAACCTATGAATCTCCAGAATATTACTTAGCATGTGAGAACTTATAAGAAGATGTGTTTAGTTCTATATTAATTATATATGAAAAAGACCTTAGATACTTGTATAGAATCAAAGAACCTGATAATATTTCATATCTAACCTTTCAGATGAGATTTGAGTTATTATAGATAGTATTAGAGTATACTCAACTCATGACCTATATAAGTAGAAGATAGTATAGCATGAGCTCTTTTAGATTT
This sequence comes from Calamus simplicifolius, assembly GCA_900491605.1. NCBI lineage: Eukaryota > Viridiplantae > Streptophyta > Magnoliopsida > Arecales > Arecaceae > Calamus > Calamus simplicifolius. The sequence continues at coordinate 69,208 of UESW01002750.1, read as the reverse complement.
AATCATAGGGTGATTGTAATGTTTGATATTAGGTTCGAATCTTTAGCCTGATAAGGATGCGAAGGCTTATAGGGAGAGGGTTTAAATGAGCTTGTATTGATGGGTATTTAGTCTCATATCAATTATTTATTATAAAGATTTTGAATACTTGTATAGAATTAATAAACTTGAATAATATCTTCTATCTAGCATTTCTACATGATGTCTTACATCATTGTAGTAATTGATTCTTAAAAACCTGATAATTACATGATGTCTTACAACATTGCAGTAATTGATTATCAGAAACCTGATAATTCAACATGATTAATTTATAATAAATAATTATAAATCAAATAAAATTTCAATAATTTTATTAGATTAAATTTAGTTTCTACATATATGATCAAATTTCTTATTGAAACAAGCTTGGATTTAGGTATATTGTTTGTGTTAAGCGATATTTTATATTTAGATTTATACCTTCTTGTCATGCATGTACTTCTTAACTCTTGCCCATTGCTATACATTTTAGTTCCAAAATTCCATTTAGATTTTGATTATACCACAAACAAATAAATCATAAATAGAAATTTAAATCTACTTCAAAAGTGATTGGATTTTTTTTTCAAAACAAATCATGAACTTTCAATATCATATTCCTTTCATATTGCAATCTATTATACATTGTCATGGCAATAGCCTTTTGGTTTTGAAAATTGTTAACCATTGACTAGTTAGCTTGCTAATATTATTTTACTAAATTAATACTGAAAAAAATTGAATCTGAACTCAAATCTAATTATTAATTAAGGCTGACAACAAGATCAAAGCTCATTCATTTGATAGATCTAAATCGGAATCCTAATTTAACTTTTGTCATCAAGTTTCAATGTGGATGAAGTATGAATCTAATTCAAAACTTACATAATTATAATCCTATCCAAAACTTTAAAAGCAGTTTGACTCATAAAATATGTCACATTTCAGTTGTTCAAAGTTATATTTTAGTATTAGTTATATTTAAATTATACAATATTATCATTTCAAATAAAATCAACTTATTTTGTCATTACAAATAACCTTAATAATTGTAAATGCAAAATAATATCTTTTGTATTTTAATCTATAGTTAGAAAATTAGCTTACATTCATATTAGTTATATTTATATTATAGAATATTATCATTTCAAATAAAATCAACCTATTTTTGCCACTACAAGTCTCCAAAATAATTGTAAAAGTAAAACAATAAATTTTGTATTTTAGACTGTAGTTAGATATTTACCTTTTATTCATCTAGTACATCTATTTTCATAAAAATAAAATTTTCAAATAGTTGCCACTATGACTCCCCATCTAGTATATTAATCATAATTTAAGGAAAAGATAATAACAAACAAAACTTGAGATGTAGTATACATACTACTTAATTTGTCTTCATGTCTTCCTCATATATTTTGCTAACCAAGTGGAAAATGAAGATATGCATCTTCCAAAATTTACAATTATCCTAACTTAATGAAACTATATTTGTCATTGTATTTATCTTAAGGTTTTCTTGTGTCTAATTTAATTAATATAATAATATTTTGCATGGCAATGACTAAGTTTAGATCATGTTTAATTTATTTTTTCTATCATGATATATGTAAATCCTTAGCATAAAACATTTAAGAATTAAGATAGCAAATATTTTATAATTAGTATACAATCCTCATGATACAAGAGGATATGATTTTTTTTTTTTTCATTTTTTCTTACAACTTCCTTGAAATGTGATATAACAATGTGACATAATACTATAAATTAATAATCAAACATAAAACATGCATGCCCTAAAAATACCTAAAACAAAATCAATCATAGATATAGACATAATAGGATATTTACCCATAAATGAATAGATACAATGCAGAAAAAAAATATAAATGCATTCAATATAAAATGGATTGAATTTGATATGGTGAGCCAAGATGCGGATTCTTGAAGGGCATAATTCCTCAAATTCCAAGCCAACCCATTCCTAATCATTTTAATGCAAGAATGATTAAGTTTGATGCTGTAAACTAAGTCTCAAATAGTATGTCAAGTCAACTAATCATGAATAATTAATAATTTTCTATATGCTTTACTAGGAGAAAGATTAAGTTTGATTCTAACAGCTAGGACTCAAATATATTCAATGCCAACATTTTTTCCAAACTTCAAGAGCTTCTATCTTTTGATTTATTGGATACATTTACATAAGAGTGCATGACATATCCATCTTACCTCAAAATAACTCAAATATCAAACCAAGCCAAATAATCATGAATAATTTATAATTTTTAAATTATTTCAATGCAAAAAGATTAAATTTTAATATAGTGAACTAAGATTCTGACATGGAACCAAGACAAATGGTCATGAATAATTAAAAATTTTCAAACCACTTTAATGATAGAAGATTTGAATTTGATACAAGGAGCCCAGATTTGAGTATTAAAAACAATAACTCTATAAATTTTCAAGCAATCAATAATTTTTAACCATTTATTTATGAATTTGACCGGATACAACAATCAATTTTCTAGAAGCTTCTCTCATTGATGTCAGCATTTATATGGCTAATAAAAACTTTACATTAACTATTGATACAACAATAAATTGCTTAGAAACTTCTTTCTTTGATTGAATTTAGATTTGACTATATTTTTTTCTTTATATGTGTGTGTATATATATATATATATTATCATTAAAGAATTTAAGAGTGTTATATGACTGAAGCATATGACCTGTGCCTTCTTAGAAAGAAAAAAATTCAAAAATGAAATGCCTTGATAACTTTTGGTTTGACGAAATGGAAAAAAAAGTTAAGAATGAGAGGAGAAAAATTGGAGCCATAACGTGATAGGAAAGTAACAAGAGGAAAGAAAATACAAGATAATAGTACGTCATTAATTGAGACTGAAAGAGATGATGAAAAATAAAAGCACGCCATACCATGTCATTACTAGCCCCAATTATATAATTTTTATATGACCACTTGCTTCTTGACTTCTGTTGGAAAAAATCCAAAATTAAATCTACATGGATGATGCCCTTATTTTGGTCTCACACGCCATATCTTTTATGCCCTTTCCTTGTCAGTCAGTAAAACCTAAGCCAGATCCTTAGCATCCAAGATTCCTCCTTCCAGGAGCGTTCGCGGCTCTCACGCAAGCCTGTGGCGGAGAAAGGAGCGCGCGCCGCCTCTATGAAAGCGCGTGGGATCTGCTGTTGGATTGACCGCGTCAACGCCCGCTGCCGCTGCGCGCTGGCTCGCCTACTCGAGTCAGAGTCAAACGGTTCACATACACTCTCTCTCACGTGTGAAAAGAAGCTGATCCCATCTCTCTCGTTGCATTGGAATCGGTGGGCTCCACTCCATAAGAAATTTGAGGCTGAGGCCTCCGTAGATGCCAAATAATTTACCCGAGCTGCAGTAGAAAAACAATTTATTTCTTTCTTTTTGTGGGGTCTTGTAGGTGGTCCGTCGGATATTTGTGCGGTGGACTCCCATTTGTGAACCTGGTTTTTGTCCACCTCTGCGTTCTTAATGGCTTCAAAAGTTTGGTTAGCTGTCTCCTTTGTGGTGGATTCAGCTCTACCAATCCTCTTTTGAAGACATCGGCTTTTTGATGAGGTTGGAGTCTTCTTTTTATATTGTCTTCCTCCTAAAAGTTAGATTTGATGCTTCCTGCGATTCTGTGCTGCAAAAAGCTCTCCATCTACGCCATCTTGCATGATTATATTGCAGGTATGTACTCTTCCTCAGGTTTAAATTAAATGTCTGGTTTTGTTTGAGAAGTGTTTCGGGTGTTTGCAATTCTGGTTCCCTGGTTTGCTTCTGGCTTCTTAATTTCTTCGGCAGAAAAAAAAAAAAAAAAAAAAAATTGGACTTTAATTTTTATTTTTGAATATCCCTTCCGCTGTAATGCCTTTGTCAGTTCATATTTTTCTTTTTCTAGTTCGTATGTTCTGAAAGGATGCAATATTTACGAAATCTACGTGATTTCATGAACAAAGTGATGGATTTGTTGTCCTTAGTTGTTTGGTCTTTTCCTTTTTTTAATTGGCACAGTGTGCATCATGGTTATTGCCTGTTGTCTGGGAGTAATCATCTTGAAATAATACGAGATAGCAAAATTTTTCCTCTTGTTTGCCAGAGAAGATTGGTTCCTGAGCAGCAAATTGGGGAAGAGAAAGAAAAATAAAAATTAATGGATATTCAACAAGTGGAAGAATCGGAAGCCTCATCACCCACATCTTGTCTGGTTGTTGCGGTGGCAGTTAATGGAAATAAAAAGAGCAAATATGCACTCAGGTGGGCTCTTGACAAGTTCGTTCCTGAAGGGCAGATTTTTTTCAAGCTCTTGCATGTTCGTCCCCAAATCAGGATGATTCCGACACCAAGTAAGTTGTGACTTGGGAGGTTGTAAACAAAATCTTTTATCTTTTGTCTTTTAATCATTGTTTGCTAGCTGTTGCGTTTTGTTTAAATTTTCAGGGCTAAATAGTTTTTTTTTTTCCCCTTCCTGAGAAAGACTTGATGGTTAAATTGATTACCTTTGGCTTTTCTAGCTTTTTAGAATGCTCTAAACGCTACAGTAGCAGGAGTCTCGTGACTGGGATGTCCTTTTCTAGTTTACTTCTTTCTTGGGGAAGACATGGTAAAACTCACCCAAATATTCATGGTAAAGATGTTATGGATATGAAATCAGGGTGGAGGAACACCCAAAAGAAGAGTTGGAAGAAAAAAGAGATGGAAGAATCAAAGAAGAATTGGAGGTCTAGATTTCAGCCTGACAAAACATAACAAGCAATGAAAATTCTGCAACCAAGCAAGGCCCAGCATGTCATATTGGCTCCATAATAGACGAGTCCAGCAACAAAGGGAACCTGTAAGGCTCTCTAGGAGCCTGCAAATTACTTCATACTAGGATATATTATTTTATTTGCCATCCAGGGGCTAGTGAATCTTGGCATGGTGCTCTTTAAGTTTCATGAGCTTAAATTGCATAAGCATTGAGAAGATTTTCTTTCTTCACATTTGTTTTTCTGATCATCAGGTTTAGCTTTTTAAGATCTCCGAAACAACCCACACAGAAAGCTAAACGTTTGTTCCAATAGTGGAATTTAGGGCCTTAAGTGACACTCATCCATTGGTCTTATCAATCTTAGAGTTGCAGCTTCCAATGACTAAATGATGACTTCCAATGCTAGCTATTGGCCCATTTGCCAAGCTCCCATTACCATTGCTTCAGCCACCATAGCTGTAGGGGGGTCTACAAATAACTTCTTCTCATTGCCTCAGTAATTATTTAAAAGCCTATACTTATTTATGTGCCTTTTAGTTTTGAGAGTTGTACCTTCTGAACAAATGCAATTGAGCATTGAAAGAGTTTAATTTTTTAAACTTTCATCATCATGGAGCTCTTTAGAAGCATTTCTATACCTCTTTCATTTCTACTTAAGATTTTCATTTTCTACTTGAGAGCAATATGTGCTGTACTGTTGCTACTTTGGTGCCTCGATGCCTAATCCTGTACCGTTACTACTTTGGTGCAATGTCAGTACATCTGATATGCAGGTCAACTCAGTGTACTAAGACTCAATATGCACCATATACCGAGTCTCTGTTCGGTATTAATGCGGTTATGGCATGTCTAGTATGAGGCGGTACATTATCGGTGTGACATACCATGCTTGTAGCCCTTTGTTATATGACTTCTCTCGGTAGTATGGACCACAAAAAGGAATATGTGTTATGATGATGATGCGAAACATTTCATATGATACTCTATGTGTGCTCGTGCATTAGAGAGAGAGAGAGAGAGTTAAAAGCTTCATAAGATTTTCAAAATGCTGGGATCTGAGGCATCACTGCTCTTGCCTAGCTTCCCTTTTATCACCTTATAAGTAAGCCACTTGGTGCATCATGTCTCTAAATGCAATTTTGTGCTCTTCCTCACATTGTGCCTGCTCATATGTCTCTAAATGATTCAGTCAAATAACCATTGGGACTAAAGCATTCTTTCCATTGTCTTGAGTTCCAGCACATATTGGTCCTTGCTGGCCATACTATTCTGATACAATCATAACCTTCAGAACATACCCATCTCTTGTTTTCTATGCCTGTATTAAGGGATGGATGCCATGAGTTGGTACGGTACCAGCATTGGTAAGATTATTGATACCTCAAAAATGCAAAAAAAAAAAGTTCTCTTTATGATTGCCTTGATTATAACATGATCAGTGAACTCAATTTCTTCAATCAGTACAGCTGTGACCTTGATGCACCTCCCATTTCTTCATAGTTAGCTACATCTTATTGATCATCAACTATATTTGATAGGGGGAAGATGATAGGAGGGATGCATTTCATGATAGCCATTAATCATCATTTATCTGTTGTCATGTCTAAAATTTTCATCATGAATAAATGATTTACCCAAGGAGAGGCAAGGAAATCTAAAGGGTGAAGCTCTTGAATTATTTACTAGTGTATTTCTTTATATTCATCTCAATGAAAGAAATATGATGATATGATATTTTAGCTCTTCAATGAAAAAGATGATCAAAATAGCGTTTTTGCCTTTGAGGGTTCCACAGTCCATTCTACTCTAAAAATTGGAACTATATGTAGTTGGATGGCATTTCCATCCGTCTATTCACTAATTTGCCTTCATGAACCTATTCATGATAAATACATCTAATTTCATAATTTTCTCATATGGTGATCAAATAGTCATGGACAAAATACAGTAAGTCATAGAGAAGGTCTATGGTGGCATTTGAATTTGTATATCAAATTTCTAGGAACTGCAGAAATATCATGAATAATGATGATGCATTGCATGAACCCAATAGATGCGTAAATGGTTGGGTCCATTTGGTTATGCCTTTAATTTAATCCACTAGAGGAGGAAAGGACCAAAACTGCTAATGTAGACTGATACATTTGTTTTAAAGTATCTGTTGGAAGTTTATGAACTTTACCTTATATCCACGTGTCTATATATCTTGTATTCATTTACCAAGGACTTGACCTTCAGGAGCTGCACCACTCCTTGTTTACTAGGTTTCTGTCATTAATGATGCACAAAATTTAATTGCAGTTAGGAGGTGGATGTGAGAATAACAAATTAACAATTATTATTTTTAGTTATATGATCAACACTTGCCCTCATGAATGGATACTAAACTGAGGGAAGGGAAGTTGGATTTAAAGATTGAATCTCTCTACTATCAAAAAGGTCTTCTAGTAAATCAGTTTATTCATCATCATGTTAATAGCAATTTTGAAAAGATAATTTGGTTTAGGAATAGATCATTTCTCATCAAATGGAGTTGCATATGGATCTGAGTTCATATTTATTCAGATTTTACGACAATCACCCTGATGTCAGCGATCAAAGAATTAGTTGTTCATTCCCAATCAAGGAGACTTTTTAGGCAACAGATGGAAACCAAAAGGCCAGTTGACAGCTACCTTGTTGGTTGCATAAACTCATGCAGTGAAGGATGGGTCTTAAAGTTTCCATAATGACTGTTAGCATGGGAACTGCATCCATCATGAGGCACATAATAAATGTAATCCTATTGGGTCTAATATAGATAGATGATTGAAAATATCAAGACATTTTCTGGATTTCCACTTTACATTTCCTAATAAGAATTGTCATTCATCTTCATTTTAGTTGGCCTTTCCATCCACATATATTCTTAACTCTGTCTTGATTAACCAACTTATTATGTGAAATGCATCAATTTTAAATATTTGGTTTATTTTAATGAGAGAGCTTCTGGTAGACACAACAAAAGAAAGGTCATAGCTGCATTTAGAATCTGTCAATTTACTTCTTAGGAATTTCAAATGATCTAATATAACTAGCACAGAAAGCATGTCCTGTTGTTGCAAACACAGGTGCAATTTGAGATATCTGTGAATGCAATAGGAAACTAGTATGAAATATGATTTGCAAATAACATACTTCTTAATACCTAAACCAATAGATGCAAGATGAACAAGTCATTAAGTACAGTCTTACAGTCTTATGATTTTAACTTTTTTAATCATATGCAATCAAGATATTAAGAAGCAACCACACTTCTTGAGGTTCATTGGAAGCATGACTCCAACAGGCAGTATTGTTTACAATAATCAGGAGTTGAACACTCTATAAAAACCCAAATTTACCATCAAAATCTTTGAAGACCATCAATCCTGATAAACTCATACAAAGACTTTGGGCTCCACTATTTTTCTTTTTACTTGAGCTGCTCTATATACAATGTGAACATATTCAAGATGAGCTGTAGAACAAATTCTAAGGAGCAGCAATTTTCATGTTATAGTTGCTTGAAATGTAGAGATGTTAATATATATTGATGACAGAGGGCATGAGGTCATAAGTGTCAATTGATGGAGTACATTTATAAGAATGGATGGTTGAAGACTGTTGTTTCATGATCACAGAATTTAACATATGTTTAATGTTTCAGGAAAAAAAGGAACATCAAGGCTTCTGATGGGATAAAATCCTTTGAAAGACCCATTTAAGTGAACCCTTTGTGCACTGTAGGGCACTTATTATTCTGTGGAGATACAATAACCAATTAGCAAAACTAGATGCTCTGGTGATATATGAGCATATGGATATTGGATAAACTCTCCAAGGGTTAGAAATAAACACAGGGACCCTGTATCATTTAATTATGTTGCACTTGTAACTCTATCAGAGTAAACTGGATTGTTTCTTAGAATACAGAGATAGATAAATGAATCTTTGTACATAGCTTGTATTTCAATTGGCAGTTATTCAGCTAATTAGATTCTTAGAACATATTCCTGAACTACTCACAACCAACCTATTTTATAATCTGTGGTACTCTTTTATATTATGACTTGAATTATTCATGGGTGAGCACCAGAGCAAGGGTTTGAAAATAAGATTTCACTTTAATAAATGGTCCCGCTAAAATCATAGCACTAAGTTGTTATCCTTTTTTCTGGTATAATAAATTCTGATGTATTGTCAGTTTTCTTTTCGTTGTCATATTTTTCTATTATGAGTGGATTTTTCATAGCATTTCACCTTAATTCTGTCTATGGCTTTTGCTTTATTTCTTCAATAATGGTGACATTTGTTGTTTGATCCGTTACCTTTTCCATTCCAGTGGGAAACTTTATTCCTATTTCAAATGTACGAGAAGATGTTGCCTCTGCATATAAAAAAGAAATAGAGTGGCAAACAAATTCAATGCTTCTAGCGTACAAACAAATGTGTGCTCTAAAAAAGGTAAAATCTCTTGTTTCTTTAGGGCTGTATTCAAACATAGAACTTATTAAAGAGCATGTGCTAAATTCTTTTTGTGTGAAGGTAGAAGCAGAATCTGTGGTACTTGAGGCAGATGATGTAGCTGAAGCAATATCTGGAGCCGTTACCAAATTTGCAATCAGCAAGCTAGTCATCGGTGCTTCCTCCCGGAATGTCTTTTCTAGGTAACATACACTATGCATCTACTTTAGAAATAGTATTTTATATCAGGATCTTGAAATTAGATTTATTTCCTTACAAATATAAGCCCACTTTATGAATATTCAGTGCTTCAGTCAGTGTCTATTATGCCTTTTCCTTAAATTTGTAGATAAGGTTGTTGTTTGGAACCTCATAAATGACCAAAATTCTCCTTTAATCTATATATTCTTTAAGAAGATAATTCCTTGTTGGGCATTTTACTTACCAGAAACCACTGTACCCACCTAGTGTGATCATCAGCAAAATGTAGCAAGCTTCTTAATTTTTAGCCCAACGTAAGCAGAATGAATGCACAATGGATTGCGGTGTCCTTTATCTTTGTTTGGTTTGTGACTAAACCTCCATTATGTACTCAATAATGGGTTTATTCAGCCAAGTGCCAAAAAGCTGCTCAGGTAACCTGCATAGTTTGACTGCATTCAACAGTCATATAACCATTTTCACCTGGATAAAACTTTTTTTCTTTTTTTTTTTGGGTGAAGTGGGAAGTCAGATGTCTTTATTCTGGTTATTTGACAGTTTTTGTTCCTCCTGATTTTACCAAAGAAGGTTAGCCACTTAACCATTGTCTGTTTATTACTTCCTACCAAACAAAACAACATTTGAAGGGTTACAACTGTGCAGATTGGGTTTGGTTAAGGTTCAAATCAGGCCCAATCCATAGAAAGTACCTGAGGGGAAGCCCAGTTCAACCCGACTCTGAATTAGATGACTTAAACTTGAGCTTGACGTAGCTTCGCTATTTTCAACCCAAACATAAAGTCAAATGACTTAGTCAGATTAAGCAGACTTAAGATGGTTATTAAGTTAGGTTCAGTTTGGAGCTTTGTTCTGAAATACGGTTAGGTTTGTGTTTTGTGAGGTTGAAGCCCTTAACATTGGCAATGTTCAGGCTGGTTTGGGTTGGGAACCAGGGGTATCAACTGTCAGTTGTCCAGGTTATTCTGGTGCCACAGGCTTAATTTCATTCCAGAGTTAAAGCCTCGATCCCAGCTCCACCTGACCTGAAGCAGGCCAATTTAACCAATAAAATAACTAATCCTAGCCTATTCCAACTCAACAATAAAACTAACTTCTTAAACTCAAACCTGGTCTACTTTAAAATTTAAATTCAAACGATAATTGTGTTGGGGTGTGTTAGTTTAGGTTGATTGGAGCAAGGTTTGAAAAATTATATAGAGCTCTATTTCAATATGAACGAGGCTGAGGTTGCAACAAGTTGGAGCTCTCAATAGGGGCTATGCTCAGATTGGTTTGATTGGGTTGGGACTGATGGGTATGACTGGGCTGGGCTAAGTCGAGCCCTGAGACTGATTCCAGAATGGCTTTAAAACCTCAATCCCAAGCCTGATCCATCATGAAGCTGCCTGAACTATGTGGATATAAGTGCCAGATCAGAACAAATTTGGTTTTATGTTAGGCTGGGCCAAGCTCAAATTTATCTAGTTCATTTTTTTGAGCCAGGACTTTAAGCACAGGCTATGCTTGAATTCATTTGCATTTTTCCAATCAAAAATGGAAAAGTTAATTCATTCAAGTTTCAGGGTTTTTGTTTAGGGTTGGGCCCAAGGAACTGATGCCTTGGATAGAAATAGAGATAACCATGAAAGTATGGATCTATTATTAACTTGATCTTCAAATGTGATATCTGAAGCAAGGGAATTGAGATAATCATGAAGAGGGATGCAGAGATAAAAAGCTGTCTCTAGCAAGAGTCAGAAATGCATAGAGCCATCAAATTGATGGGACTTACATAGGACACCAAATGCACAGTTGACATTCATTGTCTGGGTCTTCATCCTATATGATCACTGATTTGTATGCCTTTCTCTGTTTTGTTTCTTTTTATATTTTGTTTTTTTGAATGGCATTTGGTCATTTTCATGGCATATATTTTATGCTGATAACTTTAAAGTACTTTCTTTCATGAAGCTTGTAAATGGTATGCATAAATGCCTAAAGGATGAAATACATGAATTCATTTCTTTATTAATACAGGGTTGTCAAGGTATTCTGTTTCTTCCATGTAACTAGAATTAGATTTTTCCTGTCATTTCATGATTATGCTTAGATCATGATACCTTATAGAGGTTTAGGTATAAATCTTATGTCTCATGCATGCATATTCTTTTTTGCCTTTTCTCTCTTAATCTTTTGACAAGGAGGAAAACTTGCACTTGTCAAGATCTTAACATAGTTTTAAGTTAAATTATATCATTTATCCTCAGATGGCTGGTTCAAATATTGTATTGTGGAACATAATGTGAAGTTTCTTTAATCAATGCTTTCTTCCTTTATTTTTAGTTTCTTCTCTCTCATTATTTCAGTCTTTATTGGTTGGACAGTGAATAAATTTGCCAGAATTTCCCAATTTTTCATACTGAGAATATCTTATCTCCATACAAAGATTTTCTTTGGAAAGTGGCCCTCCCACACCTGCAATCATACGCCTGTGTCTTTGACATTATCTGAATTATGAGTGCATTTATTTTGTAGGAAAATTGGAAGCACTAAGATATCTTCCAGAATCTCATCATGCATCCCAAGCTTTTGTACAGTGTATGTTGTGTCAAAAGGAAAATTATCATCCGTACGTGCATCAATGACAGAAGTAGATGAGACAATGAAAGAAGAAAACTATTCAAGTATTGCTTCTCGAAGCTCTTCAAGCTTGTCTTCCAGTGTAGGATCAGGTAATGAATTCTGCCAAGAAAAATAGTTAGCTACTCCTAGAAAACCTTCAAAATGGAACGCTAAAATACTACAATTTATATGCAACCCCTAAAAAACGAGATATGAAGATGGTATAGATATTAAGTGCCACTTTCTCCTTTTTTTTTTTTTTTTGCCTTCTCCTCTACTTTTACGTAATCATCCTCCTGTTCATGTTGCATATACACTTGAAATCAAGTTCTTGTGGCACGCATATCAGGTTCTACAATGTCTTGTAGTGAAGAAGGATATTTTAAATATATAAGAATTAGTGATTTTTTGTCAACTAGCGTATATATAACTACTTACAATTTGGTCAACCTTATAGTTTTGATCAAGATCTACAAAATTGATTTTCAGAACATATTGTTATATTACTAGTTTGATATGGTAAGATTGGTACTACATGGTATGCATCCCATACCAAATCTGAGTTGGTGCTGGGCAATACAAGACAATCTGCTTGGTTTTGTTCATATCGAATTGAACCTGGCATACTGGTACTTCATTGGTACCGTACAATATGGATGGTATGGGCTCTGATGGAGATGGCATAGTTGCAATATTTTATTATTTACTACATTACATTAGGGTTGGCTTTCCATGATGTTTTATTCAGTTATTGATTCCATTTATAAATATATAAGTCTGTACATTAATTAGAATCTTCAGTTATGCACTATGTTTGATGATGTACTTATTTTGGTAGATTCCATGAAACTTGTGCATACCTGGACTGATGCCCCAATGGACCTGCAATCACTTAAAACACGTATGCTCCAGTGTTAGAACCCAGGTTCATGCACTGGACATTTAACTGGAGCCGTACCATCAAACATCTGAGTCATCTTCTAAGAAACTGACTGTTGGATTGGAACCTCACACTTCAAGGATCATTTGCTTCGTTTGTTGGTTATTCGGCCAAACTGTCATTGGAATATAGGTATCTTACTGTGGTGCAATTAAAGCAAAGGAAGATGAATTCTAGTGAAATCTTTGGGTTTCTTAAGAATTGATCAAGGGGGCTTCAGTTATCCTGTTCATTAGACCACCAAAGGAGATCCATGGGAACAGCCTTAATGTTGTTGTTAAACTGTCCTGGTTACAGCATCAGGGAAAAGGCAATATGTGCCTACATGTGACATGGAAACAGCCCTGTCTTGGGCAGGCCAATAGTGTTGCTAGTCGCTACTATGGTTGTTCTCCTGCTAGCCACTGAAGACTTGCCACTTGGACTTGAAGGTCATCTAGACAATACTCTTTCATCTCTTGGTAGTTCGAATGGTACTCGTGCCCTTGTTTAGAGGAAAAATTTTAAGGGTCACTTCATGTTTTTCACAGAAATTGACATGAGGAATACCCAATTAGACATAATAAAGGTCAATGTCTGCTCTTTCTTCCATCTGCTCTTTCTTCCATCTGCAAATTTCTAAAGCCTTCCCTCCTTATTGTTGTTGGTTTATTTTTAAAAAGCCACTGCTGAAAAACCTCTTAAGACTCCATGTCTCAATCATAGAGGTATTTATTTCTAGAGATAGAACAAGCTTGATATTTAGAAGGCACTTTGAGCTTAGTATCAAACCAACCATATTAGCATTATATGATACCGAGTATAAAGAGGACTAGGTTTGATTTGGAGCAAGAGCTAGCTGTTGCAAGTGCCTATTATGAAAGAACCAAGGAAAACACCCAAAAAGAATTATAACAGCTGAAATCAGTGCATAAGTATTTTGAGCATTATTAAAGAGGGCACTGCAAGAAATCCCACTACTGACAGTTTGATATGCGATGATTATGCTCATGAACAAACTAAATCCAGCAGCAAACTTGAGTGTCCAATGATTTACAATCAGAAATGAATAGTATGAACTATGAAGCTTGACTGGAACCAAGTCAAATCGACTGAGCTGAGTAGAGAGTTATCTTAAATGCAATATATCCATCAAAGTTCACCAGTTTGTTTGAGGGCTGGTCAGCCAAAATATGCAGCAGTACATTCTCCTAAAATAAGTAATGTCAAACCACGAGATTTAAGGTGGTCATGTGGCTGTCTTTGAGGTGTTACCAGCTCGAGTTTTAGATAAAGTAGAACCAATGGAAGAGAAAAATGGCAAAGGTAGTTCCAACAGTAATATGTAGCAACTTTTCTAGGGGCAGTTTGGTGAGCCTTTGAAGTTACAGTTGAGATGAAAGTTGGACTGGTGGAAAGAGATGTTATCAATCTGTTCTATGATTTGATATATCAAGATTCATAGTCTCGGTAGATGAGACTGGTACGGTATGTGCTGGTACCATATTGTACTATACAAAACCATACTAGAACACAAATATATGTATGTATGTATGTATATTTCAAGAGTCTTTTAGTTTCCTTTATTGAGATGAGTGGAAAATAAGATTTTGTGAGTTTGACATAATGTACTTTATTTTTTTCTCTTAAATGTTTAGACATAATATATACTCTCTTTTTTTCTGTTAAATTCCTCAAGAATTGTTTGACCATATGATAGATGTTAAATAATTAAGTACAATATCGAGAATATAGAATACTTATATTGAAAATTGGAAATGCAGTGGACATGCATTTTTTCTATCCTAAGTGAGGTAGCAACTTAGTTTTTATCCAAAAATATATATTTTAATAAAAAATATAGATAATAATAAAAAAAGTTATTTGCATGGAGCTGTCTAAGATCCATGATATATCCTGAAATCATGCCACAATATAAAAATTTTGGCATGATTTTCTTAAATATTTTGTTTAATTTATATTTGTTTATGAGATATGACAAAAGAAAAAGGATGAAGGAATTGCCTGGATCAAACCTCTTGCTCACCCTTCCACCTTCCTTCTCCTTTCCTTCTCTCTTTATCCTCTCTGACCTTGAAATAGAGGGAGAAAAGGGCATCAAGCCCTTTCTCTCTCGATAATCTAGGTTCCAAACCAATACAGGTCTTTACTGGGCTAAACCGTACAAAATTGAGCAGTCCAACCGGACAAGGACCAATGCATACCAGTTCAGGTACAAACCCGTACTGAGACCGCAAATGGTCCTGATTCATGATTGGTACAGTATGGCATTGACCGAATGAGCAGTTTTCTTGTATACCTTGTGAGAGATCTCCAACAATTATTTAGATGCTTGCATGACTGATATGATCATAGGGTCACCAAGTTTCCAGGTCAAAGTCATTCATCACTAGCAATGATGAGACAATCTGATGGTTGGGTTAATGATTTGATGCTCCAATAAGCACTTACGATGATTAAAACAAAGGATAGTGAGCTAGGAGGTCTATGTTAACATGACACCTGAAGAAACAGGGCATGGAGAAGGCAAGCATGAAGAGGTTGTCTGATTGCATACATAACTCAGCCTTGGACAACCCCACACCTGCTGCATTCATTCCACGTAGGGTGATAACCTTACATACATAGACATTAACACATGGACATGCTTCACATATGATGCAATAAACTATATAATAAGCATAGCAGCAACTATACTGAACAGTTTCAGATGCAGTCTATTTGTGATCTTTTATATGCCTTAAGAAATGTTAGTCTTGTTAGAAATGCATTTCTTTGAGGTTTTGCTGCAAATTAACTTGAGAACATTATTTTTTATAGAAGAATTATATGCTATATCTATTTAGAGTTCAAGTTTGGATATTATTGATAATGAAAATTTTATTGCGTCTACAGAATGGACTGACACAGATATAACAAGTTCTTTTCATCATGCTTCTCTGCTGGTTCAGCGTAAACAAGCTCTTTCAAATATAAATCACAACTATGTTAATATGAGTGCCAGCTCCTCTGATGCACTTCAAACCAGAAGTGTATCTTTATGTACTGATGATGATTTCATGAGTTCCAGTTCCATCATGACAGAAATACAATGTGATAATAGCATGGTTTCTAGTTACAGAAGCTTCCAGACAGATAGTCCGTTGTGCACTTCTGATCAGGCATCAACATCTGAAGTTAAAACTGATTCTTCAGTTTCTGGAAACCAGGTAATGAATTTGAGACTTGAAAGCATAGAGAATTACATCTTTTCAGCAGCATATCTCACATGTGAAAAGAGTGTTTATCAGGTCACATTTCAGTGATTTGTTTATTCTGAAATTTTGTGTGCTTGTAGGTTGATATTAGCCTTGAGCTTGAAAGGCTGAGAACGGAGCTTAGGCAATTTCAGAAGCTTTATGATGTCGCTCAGAGTGAATCAATTGATGCTTCTCGACAAGTAAGCTTGATTTTCTAAATTTGTGACTGGATTTCAGAAGAAACTCACTGAATTTTTACGTCTAAATTCTCTATATCTTGTCTGTGGTAGTTCCATGAATTAACCACACGCCGGATGGAGGAGGAGGCTAAACTTAAAGAGATAAAACTAAGAGAAGAGAGGGTCAGAGATTTGGCAAGACAAGAAAGGGAAAAACGCAAAACAGCAGAAAGAGAGGCTATGTTTGTAATGGAATGTGCTGAGAAGGAAGCCTTCCGCAGAAAAGATTCAGAGAATAATGCTGCTCGTGAAGCCAACGAGAAGCAACGGCTAGAGAAGGTCGTTGCATCTAATGATGAACCATACAAGAAGTACACATGGGAGGAAATAGAATCTGCTACATCATCATTCTCTTGTTCTCTTGAAGTTGGGAAGGGAGCTAATGGCATAGTTTATAAGGGCAGCTTCCATCATACAATTGCAGCAGTGAAAGTTCTCCACTCCAACGAGGGTCATGGAACCAAGCAATTCAAACAAGAGGTGTGGAAGTTATTGCAAAGAAGTTATTTCTAACAATAACCATGAATGCACTGATTTAATCAACTCAAAACTTCTTCTATTGCATTAACATTTTTAATTGTGTTGCACAGATCTTAAGAAATCTCTATGTGCCATAAAGAAATGTTGTCTAGCTGTTAACATTCTTTTTTTTTTTTAGAAGGCTAATAATAGATGTGTGTTTTGCTCTCACTCTGTTTAAATTGAATATGTTGGTAACATGTAAACTTTTTTTATTTTAAGCTATTGTTTTTCTTAGTCTTATGCATTGTCAAACCTACAAGTTTATGTGGATCTTTTTTTTTTTTTTTTTGACACCAAGTATCTCACAAGACCTTTTTTTTTTATCTCAGCTTGAAATTCTAGGTAGAATCCATCACCCGCATATGTTGCTGCTTCTTGGTGCCTGCCATGAACGTGGTTGTCTGGTGTATGAGTACATGGAAAATGGAAGCCTGGATGACAGGTTGCAGTGCAAAAATAATACAGCCCCTCTTCCATGGTTCCACCGGTATCGAATAGCTTGGGAGGTTGCCTCAGCTCTAGCTTTCCTTCACAATTCAAAGCCAGAACCTATCATTCATCGGGATCTCAAACCAGCAAATATTTTGCTTGATCATAACTTTGTGAGCAAGATTGGTGATGTGGGTCTTTCCACATTGCTTCCTTCTGTGAATTTTCAAATGTCTACAATGTTCAAAGACACCTCTCCTGTTGGAACATTTTTCTACATAGATCCTGAGTATCAAAGGACAGGTCTGGTCTCCCCAAAATCAGATATCTATGCTTTGGGGATTGTTATCTTGCAACTGCTGACAGCAAAATCACCCATGGGACTTACCCTCATTGTGGAAAGAGCATTGGAGGAAGGAAACTTGATGGGGATCTTAGACCCTGCGGCGGGGGACTGGCCTGAGGAGACTCACGACTTGGCTCATCTTGGTCTAAGCTGTGCTGAACTGAGGCGCAGGGACAGACCTGACTTGAAGGATCAAGTGCTTCCTTTGCTAGAGAGCTTGAAAGTGATTGCAGACAAGGCTCATTATTGCTCCTTGGTTATCCCATCTGCTCCTCCTAACCATTTCATTTGTCCAATTCTCCAGGTTAGTGTATCAAGATAAAGAAAAGGAAAAAAAAAAATGTTTCTACTACTTGATCTGCTTAGTTTGCAGTGTAGATATTTGTCCTATATGGAAGACTAAAACCCATGGCACTGAAATTTGGCACAGGAGGTGATGGATGATCCTTGTGTTGCATCCGATGGGTACACATATGACCGTAAAGCAATCGAGACATGGCTCAGCATGAATGACAAGTCTCCAATGACAAATTTACAGTTGCCTAATAAGAACCTCATAGTCAATCACTCCCTTCGCTCTGCAATTATGGACTGGAAGTCTAGGACTCAATGATGTAGCATGAGGTCCATCTACTCTTTTTTGTAAAATTAAATCAATTATCCCATCCTTCCTTGGGAATTCTGCAATTGTGCAGCAATGGAAGAGTTCTCACATGATGTAGAATTCCTTGCATATTTGCATCATCAAATGATTCAAGCTTGCTTTAGCACCACATGTGACATCCCATCATTTATGTAGCATTGGCATGAGTCAAAAGAATGGAAAGGGACCAGGTATGAATATTAAGATGTCTAGCAACATGGACTATTGCAGTGAGATTTTGCTTGTATTGTACGGTAAGCAACTTGCTTAGAATCAGACCATCAGTTAAGGATAACTAAAGACATGGAAAACATTGAATGTATTTGGGACAGATTTGTTGATAATATGGAAGATACCTTGTGGTTCTGATATGTACAGTTAAAATACATTTTCTACCGTGGTTATTGGATTTTTTTCACCCTTTCAAACTTTGTTTGTTGGTGGTTTGGTTTGCGCTTGATAAACTCTACTCTGAAGCCGAGTCTCCGGTTCTGGCGGCCTAAACTGAGGCCAGACCTTGCACCAGCCCCGGGAAGACTCTTCCTTCTTTCTCCCCTCTCTCACCATCTCTCCACTCGTTCGGTCATTGGACATAGGACGGCGCCAACCCGTCCCACCTCTCTCTCTCTCTCTCTCTCTCAGTCGTATGGGAGACTCTCTCACGCAAGTTCTCTCTCCCGCTCTCTCTTTCTCTCTACCTCTCTTCTCTAACACCATCTCTCTTTGTATCACCACCCAACCCTTATCTTATCGCTTTTTTTCTCTATAACTGGCTCTCTTTTTCTCTAAGGGTTCCCTATGGTCCACTAATTAAGCTAAAATTTGTCTTTTTTTTCTTAACGTTACTATATTTAGGTTATGGAAAATTTAGGATTAGGATTGAGAAATCAGTTTCCTAAGAAAATTTAAAAATTAAAAATTATTGATTAATCATTTATTAGTGAGAAGGTTGTTTTTTTTAAGGTATTATTATGTTAAAATTTAAATTTAAATTATTAGGTATGTTAGATAAAGGCTTGCAAGCTAAATTGATATTTTTTTATCTGTGTATGACCATCTATCTGATTTGGATGTTTACATGTACATGTACTTTATAATACCTTTTAATATAAATAATTTATGTGAATTCTTATACTAAATAACTGGGTGATTGGATATTTACATATATATGTATTATGTGCTGTTGGTTAAGATAAATATGTATGAATTGTTTGTGACAATTATTTATATGATATTGATATATCTAACTTATAATATTATTTATTTAGATCTAACATATGCTAATAACTGTATCTCTACCTCATGTCTTTGCATCCACTTAAATGTGGAACTAAAGATTGTAAACCTCTTAAATGTAATTGTTGATTTGTGTGCAGTTATAAGAAAGTGAGTCTGCACTTGTAAATGATCCGTCATAAATTTTGTAAATTGATATTTGTATCTTGGGCCAAGTCTAGCTTTTGGAGACTATGATGAGTTAAATCTCTGCTTTTCATCACAACTTCCAGAGGAACTCTTCACCATCTCGACAATCCACAAGCAATAGCAGATTATAACACGCAAAAGCATACAAATCCTGTATTTTTCATTCGAGACAATGGAAAGGAAGGGAAAGCTTGCAAACATATGGGACTTTTTCTTTTATCCTTTTGATTTCTGATTCAATGCATAGATCTCTCATCGAAGAAATGCTTGCTTTAATTGATTAGTAAATCAATTAGCAACAAATGGATTGGTACATGCCCGTCGAAGAAAAAAACAGACGGGATTTCATTTCATCACTCTCACCCATCAGAATGACAAAAGGAGGAAAGTATTCACTCCCATTTATCATCATCTTCAACCATGCTAACAACTTGATATCTTTGCATCATTTGATGCAAATGTTTCAGGAACAACATGGCATGCCTGATCTCATTTTCATAGATACCCAGGTGCCACTAGTGCTGGTCATTAATCCTTAGTTTTGGGTTAGCAGTGAAAGCTAGTTGAGTTGTAGCTAGTATTAGGAAAGAATATTTAGGAGGTGTGATTGAGGTAGGCAGCTCCAAAAGGAGCCATGGCCCATGGATTTGGATTCGAGGGGGCCGCGCCAGGGAACAAGTGGTGGTGCTTGTGGTTGGCCGGCGGAGACGAGGGGGCGGCGGCGGCGGCGGTGGCGGCGGCAGAGTTGGATGAGTTTGATGGGGAGATCACTCGCTGGCAGGAAGGGCACATGGTGAGGGTGGTGGGAGGCATCATGCTCCTAGACAGCTTCATTGGCGACAGCAGTTTCAGAGCCCTCAGCTCGGCAGCTTCCTTCTGTAGCCTTCTGTTCTCTTCTGTCAGCCTCTCACACCACCTCTTCAGGTATTCACAGTCCACCTCAGTCTGCTTCAGCTTAGTCCTGTAAAAATTTTCACTTGCCACTATCATGATCTATATCCATAACTTCTCCATGGTATGCTTTTTATCTATGCTTAAAAATATATATATATATATATATAGTGCACTACCAAGGACTTGTTGATCTTATAGAATCAGAATTTATAATTTTTAAAACAACTAACAGATTAAGTAAAAATTATGATGTTACTGTTCAGTTTTTTTAAAAGAGATTTACCTTGCTCTTCTGTTCTGGAACCACACTTCGACCTGCCTTGGCCTAAGGTTGAGCTGCTTTGCCAAAGCAATCTTCTGCTTCTGCCCATTCATCAGCAAAATAACATGAGGAAACTGAATCTTGGACTTAGAACCAATGAGAACGATCAGAAGTAGAATATATGAGGTGGAAAAAGAAGCTTACTGGATTGAGAGTGTTGTGCTCCTTGAAGCACTCCTCGAGAACAGCAGACTGGTCCTTGGAGAGCCGGAGCTTCTTCCGAGAGCCCTCTCCGTCCTCTTCATCACTGACCCCTCTGGAGCTCGTCCTCTCGAGCCTGTGGACCTCGCTGCTGGAAAATGGATCCCTCTCACTACTCCTCTTGCCACTCACACTCGAAAGAGTGCTATCGGGCGATGAGGCGCCCTCCTCCTCCTCGAGAATTCTCTCCGCCCCCGGCTTTCTGTTCACATCGATCCCCTTCAGCATCGGCCTTGTCTCCTCCACTGCAATATTGCACCAAATCCACACTCAGATCTTGGACTTTTTTTTTTTTTTTTTTTCCATCAAGACTCTTCCAAAGACTAAAAAAATATAGAGTGAAAAAAGTACCTGAAGGAGGAGGAAGAAGGTTACTCCACTGTGGCTTTTGGTGGAGGGGGGATGGGGAAGGAGAGCTTTGAGAAGAGTAGAGGCTCAAGCTGAGGCCTAGATCCACCTTTTCTTGCACCATTTTTTGGTCTTTAGTTTTTTCTTTTGGGCCTTCTCCTTTCTCTCTTCGCAAGGTGTAGGAAGAAGAAGGGAAAGGGGGGAGAGAATGGATTCAGCTTTGAGAGGAAATGTGGACGAGAGGTGCGGGGGTTTTATAAAGAAGAGAAGATAAAAAGAGGAGGGTGGGTGTCACTCTCCTTCAATCATGGCTTGCTTGTCAGATGTTTCCCCAATAATGGCAATCATAATTCATGGATTCCTTTAGGCTGAATCTAACCTTAACCTAAGGTTTTCTTTTTCTTTTTCTAACTTGGTGATCTCCGAGGTTGGGTTTGGCCATCTCGACCAGAGAAATCGTCGACCGAGCCCGCAAAACCCGGCGGCTTCGCTGTTGGGAGGTTTGACTCTGCGCCCTCGTTCTTTGCTGTACTCCGGTTAAAAATATTATATATTTTATTATTTTATTATATAAAATTAATAAAATAGTTAACGCATCATTCTAATGATAAGATAAAATATAAGTTTTTATGCTAATTTAATTAATTTTACATAACAAATTATTAGAAATATAATTTGTTTAAAATATGAGTGGTTAAATGGTGACAACCGAAGCATGAAGAATCGAAATGAATTTCTCTCGGTGGAAGCTTAATTAGTTATCAAAAGTATATAAATAGAGGGACTTAGAGCTGAGCCGATAAAGAGGGACGGCGGCTAAAGCCGGTGTAGGGAGACGGGGACACGTGGTCGGGCGCGGAAGTAGAGGAAGGGAACCAACGGGACGCACGTGGGTCAGCCTGGGCCCACAATTCCTGGTCGTGCGTGTCATCTTGTCGGTCCTTCCCCCAACACCCCCATTCTTACCGAAATCATTGGGCTCCTCTCATGCCCCCACCCATCCCCCTTCTTCCAGGCTAATAAACTCGCCTTTTCTTCGTGAACCAGTCCGAGTATTTATTAGGCTATATTTAAAAATTTAAAAAAAATCATCATCAATTAACAAATATAATAATTAAATAATACACTTCACATGGTAAGAGTTTCGATACTAATGTTGGGATCTCACGCTCATTATTTGTGTTTTGTGTTGGCTTTGCTGTTGTTGCTGTAAATTTTTGTTATCTAATCTAGAGTTGCTTACGTAAATTTTTGTTTTTCAATTTAGAGTCGAGATGTTAATGCATGTCAAGATTTGGATGACATTTTTTCATCCTTATGAACCTGCAAAATAGTCATTGCGCAAGAATTAAGGTGAATGATCCCTACGAAAGACTGCCCAAATCAATGAAGACCTTTGACCATAGATAAAATGGAGAAAGTGTTTAGAGAAGGACACTCCACAGAGAGTTTCTGAAGAACAATGGCGTTGGTAAGGGTTTGTTCATGTGTTTACCTGAGGGGTTCTGGAACCTGATATTTAAATGTTGCCGAGATGATAAGCTGTTACCTGATTCCTCGGGTATAGTTGTGAAAGTTGGCATCTAAGAAGGCCGATTGACACATGCCTTATCAGGGGATTTAAGATTCCCTTGATCATGGAGGAGGAGCCATATCTGGCCCCCATTTTTGCTTAGAAAAGCTCATTCCAAGATTCTTGTGATTGGGATGATCTGTCTTTCAAGATGTTTGGTGTGATTCGGGCGAAGATGATGCTTGACAAGAGAAGCTGAAGCTCGGTCCTGCTGAGGTTCAAAGACTCATCTCGGACCTGCTAAGGTTAGGAGACTTGTCTCAGCCTTGCCGAGGTTCAGAGACTGCTTGGGCCTGTCGAGATTCGAAGACTCATTCGGCCCTACCGATGCTTAGAGAATGCTCGGCCCTATCGAGGTTCAAAAATTGCTCGGCCCTGCCAAGGTTCGGAGACCGCTCGGCCCTACTGAGGTTCGAAGAATGTAGTTGGTGCAGCTGCCCTTTACTGAGGTAGAGAGCAGACCTCTTCTGAGTATCACAGTCAATCGGCCATAGCCCAGAGGTGGGCCCCATTGCTGTTACATTAGCTGATTGATGCAGAGATAACTTTATCCCACATCACATGCCCTCCACTCCTAGTCCGAGGCATAGGTTCGGGCTTAGGGAGTAGAGTCTTGGTGACCAAATTTTATTGGTAGAATTTGAATCCTTGGAGGCGCGACATGATGATGCCATAAATGTTGAGCCATCGTGCCATCATTTTCATCCGTCGAACTAGGGAGTCTCTTCGGTTTTCAATCAAGGACGGTTGGTGGAATAACACATGATGGAATCGGGGACTACGACACTTGAACCAAAGGTCTGCAATCCCTAGGTTTTCTTGCCAATGATATTTTGCCTTTTGCTGAGGTAGTTTAAAAGTGGGTGATCGACATCTTCTTCAGTTACATCTTTTCAAATCTTTGGCCTTATTCTTCTATGAGATTAAGTATCTTCTATCAGAAGAGTGTTATGGCCAGTTCATCCCTTGTCGCCCTGAGGACATGGAGCACCCATCTTACATTCCCTCAACCATGACTTCAGCGGACCTGGAAAGAATCCATTAAGAATACTGGATTCCCGGTGACTTTGTCCTAGAAGTGCTGGGTCTGAGCAGAGGGCGTTCGAAGCATTAGCGTCTACGGTCTTCTTCTATGAAGAATGTTTCAAAGCTGGCGTTCGTCTTCCTCTCCATCCGGTCATCGAAAGCATGATGAGGTTTTACGGCATTTTTCCTTCGGCAATAGCACTGAACAGTTGGAGACACATTGTGGGATTTGTCTCCATGTGCAAGTTTGCAGGAGTAACAGCCACCGTGCCCCTATTTCGAGCCTATCATAATATTGTTTTCCTTCAAAATTCTTCTTGGCCTTACATCGGTCCCCGGAGGGCCTTCAAAAGGATCTTAAGTGCTCCATCTTGATAAAAGGTGAAAGTCTC
This sequence comes from Calamus simplicifolius, assembly GCA_900491605.1. Taxonomy (NCBI): domain Eukaryota; kingdom Viridiplantae; phylum Streptophyta; class Magnoliopsida; order Arecales; family Arecaceae; genus Calamus; species Calamus simplicifolius. Next base: position 44,540 of record UESW01002750.1, on the reverse strand, counting down.
ATTTCTTCATCGTCAAATGGAGCAGTGAGTGCCACTTCCCTCGGTCATGGGGAGATTTCTCGAGGACATAAATAGAGCCTCAGAATTGTCAAAGCAGGAGATCAAGGACTTGGATATCTTATCCAATGGCCCAGCATTGTCGGTCGGGGTTCTGTTGGCCGAGGATGCCCTTTTTAATGCAGGGCTCACAGCATTGATCCCCGAGGTAAGTTTTAGCTTAATACTCTGCTTATCAAGCTTTGGATGCATCTGCTTGCATGTAACTGACCACTCGCTTGATCTATTTCTAGTAGCCAAGTCAGACTTCGGAGCTTGGCTGAGGGAGGTACTGAAGAGTACCTCAAGTGAGAAGGTTGGTGGAAGCGGTCTCGCCCGAGCTCATCAAGTCTTGCCAAGAAGAAGGTCAAGCTTGGCCCTCAGCCTTCTTTGAAAAGAATTAAAGACGACCCGGCTCCGTAGGAAGTGGAGCTGGAAAAAGAGTAGCTGGACCTGTCGTTGGTTGGGTCCTCATAGCTAGGCCGCTCAGTAGAAATGTTTCAAGTGAAAAGGGCCTCTCAACGATCATGGATTTTAGAAAGGGTCCTTACCCGCTCGTTCGCACCCCATCTCTTCCTACCCTCGAAGAACAGCAGCAAATAAAGCGGATTGCTAAGTCCAAAGGTATGAAGGCGGCTATTGCCACAAGCGGCTCACCTATCCCTCCACCGCCAGAGGATCCTCGCCCGGAGGAGTAGGGGGAAGCAAAGAAGAATGCTGAGGGTCGGGAAGATCGCCTGGAAGGGGAGGCTGGCAAGCGCGGACCTTTAGTTGACCAGGTACTTGAGTCAACAAGGTTGCTGCTCGAAGTATTTCGATCCATCTTTCATCCAAGGGCAGATAACGTGGTGGCCGAACTTGCCCATCAGGGGACGATCTCCATCATGGTTGAGGGGATTGAGATCCCTAAATAGATGGAGAGATGGCTGTTGATTGATGTTGATGCTCTCCTGAAGGACATGGGCGATTCGGCCTTCCGAGTAAGTGGGGTGTTCTTTTTCTTCCTTTTTCCTCTCTTCTTCTTCTTTCTTCTTCTTTCCTTTTGTTTTTTTGACCTTACTTGTTTTGTCTTGCTATAGAAGATTGCCCTCAAGAAGGTATTGCGTGGGCACCTAGTTACTGCAGTTGAACCTTGACATCGAACCTTAAGTCAGAACGCGGAGTTCCAAAATAAGGAGGGCTCGGCTAGTCAATTATCTAAGGAGCTAGCCAAGACCCGGGCCGAACTTGAGGGAGCTTAAAAATCGACCGAAGAGGCTAGTAAATTGGCTGAGGAAGCTCGAGTAGAGTTGGCAAAGTTCTTGCTAGAGGCTGAGAAGAAATAAATATGTTGAATAATAAACTTGCTGACCAAAGTCCCAAGTATGAACTCTGCCAGCACCAGGCTGCATCAGCCATAGCTGATTTTACAGCTGCGCAGCATGAGGCAAAAAAAGATCGGGCAAAGTTGGAGCATGCTGAGAAGAAACTTCACCAATACAAGAAGGAGAAGAAGAAACTTTAGGAGCAGGCTACGGAGGCAAATGCTTGACATGCCAAAGTGATGATTGAGGTATGCACCTTATCCATTCTCTACTAGCAGATTTTTTCCTTCTTCTGATGAAGTTGACTTTACCTATCATGTCTCCTAGGCAAAGCTTGACGAGCCTAGGGCAACGGATAAGATCAAAATGCTATCTGAGGAATGCCTCGAGCTTCGGAGCCAGATGACATAGGTTAACAATCAAGTTGCCCTTGCAGTTAAAAAATACAAGAGCTCAGCTGAGTTTACTAAGGAAAAGCTTCTGTTCTCCAAGGATGCTTACAAATTGGCGGCAAGGGAGACATAGCAGAGGGTCATCTAGGAGTATTTGGACCTAAATCTATTGTTCCTTGAGGATGAGGGATACTGTGCCTCATCACTGGCCAATCCTTCGGTCGTGTCCCATTTGAAGATTGATTTTGAAGAAACCGTGGAGGTAGACTCAACAGGGCTTTTGTATGTCGTTGAAGAGCCAAGCCAGCCTGCTCCAGAACTTTCGCATTCGGCAGCTTTTTTGAGGAAGGTGCAGCACCAGCCGAGCCTTGAATCTTTTTTGTAATGCAGGAGATCTTTGATATTTTTGTGTGCCTCGGAACACTTGTAATTTTGCGGCAAGACTTTTAATGAAGAAAATTTCCTCTTTTTCCTTTCTATCTGCTTCAGGGCAATACCTTTCACCAAAAACTTTATTCATTTGCCTATGCTTTCTTCCATAGACTCCTAGGTAGTCATTTCTTTAGAATGCCTTGCGATTGTTGAGCTAGGCCACTTAAGCTTCATAAAAATAGTGTAGAGATGCTATAATTAAAGGATCGGATAGAAATTTTATAGACATCTCGGCCTGATTGAGAGTTTAGGGAATTTAGGTGCTCAGCCCTACTAAGGTTTGGAGAAATTGCTCGGTCTTGCCGATGGTCAAAGAACGCTCGAACCTGACGAGGTTCGGAGACTTAGCTCGGCCCTGCCAAAGTTTGAGCTTTGCAGTTGGTGGGTCATATCCTAGAAGTGGGTTTCACCGTCTGTTCACACCGTCAGACTTAGGCAGAAGATTTTTTACCCCATGTCACTTGGTTCCCACTCCCTACCTAGTTCACTATTTTCGTTCGAGCTTAGGGAATAAGGTCTATGCATGTGATTGATTCCCACCAATGAAGGTTGAAATCGAGGGGGCACCATTCTCGATGCGATGCGCCATTATTCCATCTCTTTAGGCAAGGAGGGTTTTTTCAGGTTCCAACTGAAGGAAACCAACTGGATGACACGTGGCTGAATCGAAGGTTGTGGCGCTTGAGCCAAGAGGCCTCAATTCTCAGGAACTCCTCCTAATAATGTCTTTTGACCCCTCGTCCGATGGCTTTAAAAAGGGGGAGACCGGCATCATCCGCAACCACATCCTTCCAAGTTTGTGTTATTCTGCCTTCTTCTCGGTTTGCTTTCTTCTTAGATCGAATATCCCTTGCTGAAAAGGCAACTTTGGGATATTCTACTTCTGTGCATGCTGAGGAGCTGGAGATCAGGACTTTTTTCTATGAAGAACGCCTTAAGGTGGGCATCCGCCTTCTACTCGATGATCGAGGGGATGATAGAATCCTACAACATCTCCTCCTCCTGGCGGTGTCACCGGATAATCGACACTACATTGCGAGCTTCATATTTGTGTACAAGTTTGTGGGAATGCCAACAATCGTGCCTCTGTTTAGGGATGTTGTTTCCCTTGGTCAAGGGAGGGACTTATTGTGAGGAGCCAAGCAGGGCTCCGCTCATGTCGATGCTGGAGATCGAAGATCTCACAGTCTTTTCCAATGTCCAGTCCAAATCTTGGGGCCCAAATGAGGGAGCTGCTGAAGCGCAGACTATGCAGGAAAGGTGAGAAACCATCTCGCCCGGTCTTGCCAAGCCACAAGAAAATGGAAACCAAGGTCAGCTTTAACCCTCCTTCACTGATGGAGAAGATTGAAGAAATGCCGACCCAGGAGGAAAAGGAGCAGACAAAGAAGCCGATAAAGAATAGGGCGCTAATGAAGGTGTAGCACAGCTTGCAGTTGGTTAGGTTCCAAACCTGATGTGATGCCATCCAACGAAGTTAGAGGGTGAACCTCAGGAGGAAGAGGTTGTTCCAGAAAATGAGTTACCTCAACTTGGGCGTTGATTGTCAAGACACTTTTTCCCCTTGTATCCTACATACCCCCAAGAAACTTGAGGAGCGTTGGAGAGTGGAGGAGAGGGTGATTTTGTAATTCTTTTGTATTAAGAACTTCATTGAATAAAAATTCCTTTCTCCTTTTCCAATTCATTATGCGAACCATATTTTTTACTAAATGACTTTCGCTCTATTACTTTCTTAGTCTCTCGAATGCCATTGAAAGCCATATAGGAGCACACTAACAAAGGGTCAGGGAGAGAACTAATAGATGTCTCGATCCGAGTAAAGGTTCGGAGAGATAGTAGGAAGCACTTGGTTTTGCCATGATCCAAAGATAGAACAAAAATAGGGACTTAGCCCTTTTCAGGATCCGTATATAGATAAAAGTAGCTCCGACTCGATCCTACCGAGGTTTGGAGCTAAGCTCAGCCTTGCTGAGGTACAGAGAGTAGAATATGTTTTACTTGGCATTGTCAAGGTATGGAGAGATTGCTTGGCCCTTTCGAGGTACGAAAATAGCTCGACCCTGCCAAGGTATGGAGCATAGATTATATTTTACTTAGCACTATCAAGGTACAAAGAGATTGCTCAGCCCTGCCGAGGTACGAAGATAGCTCAACCCTGCCGAGGTACGGAGAATGAAACATGTTTTACTTGGCATTGCCAAGGTACGAAGAGATCGCTCGGCCCTGCCGAGGTATGGAGATAGCTTGGCCCTGCTGAGAAATGGAGAAGAAACATGTTTTACTTGGCATTGCCAAGGTATAGAGAGATCGCTCGATCCTACCGAGGTACAAAGATAGCTCGGTCCTACTGAGGTACGAAGAATAGAATATGTTTTACTTGGCGCTTCCAAGGTACGAAGATAGCTCGACCCTACTGAGGTATGGAAAATAGAATATGTTTTAGTTGGCATTGCTAAGGTACGAAGAGATCACTTGGCCCTGCCGAGGTATGGAGAATGGATCCATAAGATCAATAATTGGGAGAAAACCTATTTATCATTAACATCTTAAATAAGACAATTATTTAGAGAAAAGGCATCCAATTGAGGAATGCTTTACTGATAATACATTCGAAGATTGTCTGAGTTCCATGTTCTAGGAATGGATTTTTCATTGAGGTCCTGAAGCTGGTAGGTATCGGGCCTGATGACCTCTACGACTTAGTAGAGACCTTCCTAGTTTGGGGTTAGCTTACCTTGTTCCATCGGTTTAGAGATCGAGGCTTTGTGGAGCACTAAGTCATCGAGAAGGAAGAGCTTTCCTTTTACTCGAAAGGAGTAGTACCGAGCCATGCATTGCTGGTATGTGGCCATCCTGATTTGGGCTTTCTCTCTGACTTCTTCAATTAGGTCGAGGTTGGCCCGTAGCTGTTCATCATTCGCTTTCTCAGAGTAGCTTTCAACTATGGGCGAAGGTAGGCCTATCTCGACTAGAATGATAGCTTCGGTGCCGAAGGCCATCTTGAACAGAGTTTCTTCTATTGGGATTCTTTGAGTTGTTCGGTAGGCCCAGAGGACATGATGAAGTTCATCCGCCCATCTGTCATGTGCTCTATTTAATTGGGCTTTTAATTCTTGCAACAGGGATCGGTTAGCTACCTCTGCCTTGCCATTGGTTTGGGGATGTCCTATCGAAGTTAGCCGATAGCTAATGCCATAGTCCTTGCAGAATTCCCTAAACCTTAGATTATTACACTGTTGACCACTATCAGTAATCATTGTGTGTGAAAGACCGAATCGACAGATGATGGATCACCAAACGAAGTCCTTGGCTCGGGCCTCAGTAATCTAGGCAACTGCTTCGACTTCAATCCATTTTGTGAAGTAGTCAATGAAAACGAACAGAAATTTCCTCTGCTCAGTGGTGGGAGAAAATGGGCCAAGGATGTCAATACCTCATTTTGCAAAGGGCCAGGCGGCCATGATGGGCATTAGAGATGCTGACATAAGTCTTTGGATGTTCAAAAAATGTTGGCATGAGTCGCATGCTCAGACAAGGTCATCCGAATCCTTCATCATGATGGGCTATAGTATCCTTGCTAGAATACTTTGTTGCAGAGAGCTTGACTTCCCAAATGATTGTCGCAGATGCCTTCATGGACCTCTCGTAGAGCATAGTCGGCCTTTGATGGTCTAAGGCATCTAACCAGCGGTATAGAGAAGGAGCATTTGTAAAGTTGTCCACTATGCAGAACATAGTGGGATGATTGTATCTTTATTTTCCTATCTTCCCTTCTGTCTGTAGGGAGGACTCCATCCCTGAGGTATGCCAGAATGGGTTGGATTCGAGCTGCACCTTCTGTAAGTACTAGATCATATTCAGCTCCCGGACTTTAAATTCTCACATATGTGTCCGACCACCAGCTAAGAGTCGGTGTATATGTTTAACCTCTTGACTTTCAGACTTTGCACGATCTGTAGATCGATAAGCAAAGCTTCATACTCGACCTCATTGTTGGAGGTTAGAAAAGTGAATCGAATGGTGTATTCAAACATGGTTCCTTCTGGGCTGGTAAGAATCAAGCCTGCATCGAAACCAAATGCATTGGAGGACCCATCTACATGCAGTAGCCAACAAAACTCCAGTCTTCTCTTGCTCGAGGTCTTCTATTGTCGATCCATCCTTCGAAATTGTGCACTCAAGGAGAAAATCTATCAGAATTTGTGCTTGATGGTGGGGAGAGGTTAATAGTGCATGTCATGCTTGCTCAGCTCTACTGCCCACTTTGTCATTCTTTTTAATATTTTTGGGCGGTGAAGGATCGTCTTAATCAGCTGATCGTGAGGACTATTATGGAGTGCGCTTGGAAATAAGGTCGCAACTTTCGTACAGACACACCAACGCTAGCACCATCTTTTTGATCCAGGTGTACCTGGTCTTTGCATCTCGAAATAGCTTGTTGACATAGTAGATCGGCTTCTGAACTTTATTTTCCTCCCATATTAGCATAGAGCCAATAGTGTTCTCTGAGATAGCTAGATACAAATATAGGGGGCTCTCCGAACCTCGAGCTGCTAAGAAGTGGGGTGAGCCGAGATACCTTTTAAGATCCTCGAGGACTTCTAATAGTCGGGGATCCATTGGAAGTTCTTTGCTAAGCGAAGTGCTTTAAAGAAGGGTAAGCACTTTTCGGCGGATCGGGCGACGAAGCGGCTAAGGGCCGCTATTCATTCTGTAAGACGTTGAATTTCTTTGACCGAGTTAGAAGGTGCCATCTCTTGAAAAGCTCGAATCTTCTGAGGGTTTACTTCGATGCCTCTTAGAAGACCATGAAGCCTAAGAATTTTTTGGAGCTTACTCCGAAAGCACACTTGATCAGGTTCAGCTTCATTTGATACCTCCTAAGAGCAGCAAAACTTTCTATTACGTCAGAGATGTGCTAGGATGCTTCTCTACTTTTCACCAGCATGTCATCGACATAGACTTCCATTTTTTGGCCTATCCGATCCTTGAAGACTTTGTTAACCAGCCTCTGATAGGTTGCTCCGATATTCTTCTATTAGAACAGCATAACTCTATAGCAGTATGTACCCCTATTAGTGATAAAAGCGATTTTTTCTTCATCTTTGAGGGCCATTCGTATATAGTTGTAGCCTGAGTAGGTGTCCATGAAAGTTAGCATTTGATGGCCGAATGTAGACTCCACCAGATCGATCCTTGGCAAGGGAAAGTTATTCTTTGGACAGGCCTTATTGAGGTCCGTGAAGTCGATGTAGATTTGCACTTGCCGTTTGCCTTCTTCACCATGACTACATTCGTCAACCAACTCGGGTAATTTACCTTCTGGATAAAGCCTGTTTTGAGGAGCTTGTCAACCTTTTTCTCAGTCGCCTTCTGGTGTTCGAGGGCAAAACTCCTTTTTTTTCTACTTGATCGGTCTGAATGTTTCATCTACGTTGAGACGGTGGACAAGAACATCTGGACTAATCCCCAGTATGTCAGAGGCAGATCAGGAAAAGACATCGGCATTCTTTCATAGGAAGACAATCAGGTCTTGCCGAGGCTTTTCTTCCAATTGTGACACGATCCGAATAGTTCGATCGGGCTGAGCTTCCTCGAGTGGAACTTCTTTGAGTTCCTCAATAGGTTCTCTTCTTTGCTCAGCAAGGTCTTCTCGAGCATCAAGCCCGTCAACTTCTAGCCTTCAAAATTGAAGGTCGGCAATGAAACAATATCTTGCAGCAGCTTGATTTTCTCAGACAATTGCAACACTCCATTTCGTGACAAATATCATAGCGAGGTGAAGGACAGAGATTACTGCCTGAGGGATATCTGCCCGGGCCTACCGAGGATAGCATTGTATGACGACCAAAGTTTGGTCACAAGGAAATCCATATAAATAGCTATCATGCAAGGCTATTCACCTACTTGAACCATTAGAGTAATTACTCCTTCTGATATGATGATATCGCTAGTGAATCCCATCAAGTGGAGTCCAATTCTCGGAGGTCTTTTATTTTCAATCCCATTCTCATAAAGGCATCGAAATAAAAGAATGTTGATAGAGCTTCCACTATCGACAAGAACTCGATGTACATCATAATTTTTCATATTTAAAGATAAAATGAGTGCATCATCATGGGGGTATTATCCCCTGAAGATCTTTCTTGAGAATACGAGCTCCTCATATTTGACTTTCTTGGACTGTTCTCTTTGTTTGGTCTACCCTTGGATGGGCCAACCATGACAGTCATGTTGACATTGCCAACCGCCGGTGGGTTCGACGGAGGTTGTTGTCAAAGCTCGAGTGGATGCTCTACTCTGACTTTTGCCTCTAGGGTTCCCCTATGTCGCTCAAGCCTTCCTCGGTAGATGAGCTGCTCGATCTCTTGTCTGAGCTACCAACATTCCCTGGTATATGGCCATAGTCGCGATGATACCGATAATACTTGGTCATGTCCTTTCGAGCCAGGTTTTCTTGAAGGGCCTTAGCCAAGGGAGTTAATGTCCAATTTTCATTAGGATTTAGGCTCATGATGTGGTAAGTGGAGTAAACTCATTGAATCTCCATGCCAAACTTCTGGAGCGCTCGGTGGTGGAGGCCTTTGACGGTGAGGACTAGCAGGATGAGTCGGTCAATTTTTGTCCGAGCTATTTTTCTTCTTCTTCTTTGTTTCTCAGCTCATGCCAATCTTATAGATTCTTCTATCCTGGCGTATTATCTATCATAATCATCATATCTAAGAGGCTTCGAGGGTAGTTCACCTCCATTGCTAGGTAGAAGTCTTCCTCCTTTAATACTCTGCCTACGAGGGCGGATATGGCCACCTCATGATTGAGATGGTCACTTTTAGCATGGCCGCATTAAAACAACCCAAATAACTCTTCAAGGATTCACCCTCTCGTTGTTTTATCTAAAAAAGGGAATCCGACCTTCGCCGATAATGGTGGATGCTAACAAATTGGTTGGTGAAGGAGTGGCCTAGTTTATCGAAAGAATAAATGGAGTTTGGCCTTAAGGTTTCGAACCACACTCTGGTAGGTCCCGAAGGATCGAGGGAAAGGTCCGGCATAGGATCGCATCTAAGGCTCCATGGAATAGCATAATTGATTGAAAGCTGCTCAGATGGTCGTTCGGATCGGTGGTCCCGTTATATGGCTCGATGGCAGGGAGTTTAATGTGCGACGGGACCACTTCCTTCATAATTTTGTCAGTAAAGGATGGATCACATTCCACTAACAACTTTGGCTGAGATGCATGCTTGACAACGTCTAGTTCCAGGGACATCTCCTGAATCTTTCGCTCAATCACCTCATTCCGGATAATCGAAGAGGCTGGGCGGGGAGATTGAGGTCTTGGCATCGAGTCATGATGAGAAAAAATAGGGATAGGGATTGGGCCGGTGGGGCCGAGGGAAGCTCTTGTCTCCGACTTTGGGCAGAACTGGCTCTACTTCCTCCTCATGGCTAGGTTGTTATGGGAGACTCGTAGCCTCAAACTGGTTGGATGGAGGAGCTGTCGGTTGAATCGGTGCAGCTACTTCACTGAGATATTGTTGATTGGGCGTAGCTAGGGGAGGGATTCTATGGAGGCCCTGCACCAACTACGCCAATGCTTGAACTTGTTGAACCAATGCATCGAGTTGGTCCTGTGTAATAGGGGCCGCGAGTGGTAGCAGAATAGTGGGCTGGGGCAGTTGTGAGGATGTCATATTTTATGAGGGATCAGGCCTTTGAGAGGCGGCTTGATCTGAAGCATCTACGATCGTCCTTTTGCGGTTTGCCATCGAGGATGTGTCCTTCTTACATGAACCTTTTGTTGGGATATGTGCCCATAAACAAATAACATTTATTATTTTACTGAATAATTTGAGAAATTTTTCAATATTATACTTGCATGCATTTTGATGCTTTATAAATATCAAAAATCCCTGGATTATTTAAATATAACTTTAAATATTGTATATAAGTGTTATATACAGAGGATAATATTTAAAGTAAAATAATCTAAATTTATCCGTAATTATAAATTAAAGTTGCAATCGGGATCTTTAATTTAAAATTACTAGCGCGGTTCATTACATTCTGAATGAAACGATCTTATATAATTTGATTATTTAGGACTAGAATGCGATTAATTATGAATCTCTAATAAATTCGTTGTTAAAATAAAGTATTCAAAATTAATCAATGATGGTCATATATGAATCGATTTTAATTCTGAGTAATTAATAGACTCCTATTTATTGTATTATGTGTCAAATTCTTGGTATATTAAAAATATAATAACATAAGTAGTCAGAAATATTAATATAAGATGAAATCTTCCTTCGTAAAGAAGTCTAGATGGATTCGGGACTTGAATAATAAGAGCGCTCAATTTATGATTGGATCATAAATATATTATTCATTATAGAATCAATGGTACTTATGGATGAAGATGTGATTAAAGAGGTTAATGAAAAATGCCTAGCTTTAATCATGAACCGTTTATGAAGATTGATTTATATGTAGTGACTATATCAATGGATTCAAATCCTTTTGAATATAATTAATTTTATAATTTTAAGAGTGCAATTCAAATTTTTAGTGGAGTAATTTGAAATTAATAATTTTGATATTTTAATTAAGGTGTTAATTGAATGTTAAAATTATTGGAGCTTAAAATTATAATGTCCATAGTTCCTCTGGACGGCTCCATTAAATTATGTGAACTTTATGATATGTTGGGTTGAGTTATTAATTTGGAATTGAGAATTCTAAATTAATTTTCATATAGAAATTAATTGGATTAATTTCTATTTTAAATAATATGATTATTTTAAAAAAATAAATTTAAAATTATTTTTAAATTTAAGAATATACTGTGTGCTAGGGAACACACAAAAGAGTCTATATGGAAATTATTTAGTTGTTGGATATATATATATGGGATCATGAGAGAGCCTTTCTCTCTCTTGTAACATCCCATGATAAATATATCAAAATTAACTAACAATTGGTTGTTGGATTGATATACGTTAAAGTAATTCTAAGAGTTGGAAGTTATCTTTAAATTTTAATTAATTGATTAATTAATTAAAAAGGTTAGTAGTTATTATTTTCTCATAATATAATTCAGAATTGATATACGTTAAAGAAATTCCAAGAATTGAATGTTATCTTTAAATTTTAATTAATTAATTAATTAAAAAGGTTAATAGTTATTATTTTCTCAGATATAAGATTTATGAGAGAAAAAATAACAAAGCAATATCAGAAGATAATGATCAACCACAAAGATTTATCTCCTTCAACTTCACTTTATCTCATGAGTTGAGAATACAAAGTGAATAAAACTCAGTTGTGTGATCTCAACCCAAATCAAAAGGAACGCCCATTCGTTCGCGTTCATCATAATTTGGAGAACGTTTGGAAAGATCCATGGTGATCAAAAGGATTTGATGAGTCCAAGGTAGTATTGGTGGAGAACGCAAGGTCAATTTCTTAATCTTCTTATTGTTCTTGTTATTAAATTAATACGGGTATAGATCGCTAACTCAATTTTTTAAGATATGTGATTTGATCTTTATCTTGTTTCCGCTAAGATATGTGATTTGATCCTTTATCTTGCTTCCGCAAACATCTCAAAGTCGTATTGAGATCACCATCAATTGGTATCAGAGCAAGTTATACCCTATTAATTTAATAATAGATTATATGATAATCTTTATATGATTGGGTAGGCACTCATACATAATGGTCTATGATTTTAATATTTTCATGATGATGAATGTATGTGCAAATGGATTGGCGTTAATATTTTTTGATTCCATGGAATAAGTTATGTAATTTTATTTTGATTAGATCAATTGAATATAAGATTCCTTTTATAAGGTTCTTCATGGTTTTGAGAAAAGTTTTCAATTAGAATTTTTTATACTTATTAAAGAGTCCTGTTTTATTGAGATTTTTTTCAAAGGCTTTCCGATAGGAGATTTTGAGTGGGGAATCCTTCCCTTGGCTCTGAGCCTCATCGTTTTCAAGGAATTCGAAGAGCCTCACCATTTCCTAGTGATTCGAAGAGCCTCACCGTTTCCAGGAATTCAACGAGCCTCATTTTCTATCTCAAAAGACATGAAGAGTTACGTATGTGAATTTTTTTTTTTTTTTTTACTTCTTATTGAATGTTTTTATTATATTGATAATAATTACATTTACTCTTCACGAGAAGTTTTCTATTTTGGTTTTATATTTTTTGTTATGTCGATAATAATTACATTTCATGAATATTATATGCCATACTAGATAGAAAAGTATCTACCTTATATTATATGTCATGCATCTATGTGCATTATTATTTTATTATTTTTTACTAAAAATTTTTAGTAAATTATATTTAATGCACTTTGCGATAAATTTAATGAGATTGAATTTATAAATTAATTTAGCAATTGGATTTACAAAATTAATGTGCCAAATGTGATGTTTTAAATTTAAGTGTTATATTTAAGTTATCATATTTAGCTTATTTTATAATTTTAAAGTGTTTAAAATTATAAAATCTTAGTGATTTAAATTGTTTAAATTAACTAAGGGTTTAGGAAACAAAAGTTGTTTTATAAATAAAATACACTTTTGCAAAATAATGAGTGGGAGGGGTAATATGACAATATAAACCCTTGGTCTCCATCGTTAGTACAACACCATGAGTTATTAGTAGCACCTCGAGACACTTTGATTTCATCCTCCCTACGAAGGGTATCTACTAATGGCAATACCAAGGTTGTCTTCATGAGATAGGACTTTTAAGATGTATTTTAGAATTGACCTACCCTACGGCGGCAATTTTTAAGTTAAGTCTCAAAAAGTCTGACACGATGGGTCGTACTCATGAAGAAATAATTAAATTAGTTAATTACTTTCTTGATCAATATTTAAGAAAATTAATGAGTATTAGAAATATGAGATATTTTGGGAGATACTTATTAATTGAGAAAGTCTCATATTAATTAGCAACTATTTGACCTACCCTACGGCGTACTTAGTTGTGGAGATTAAATTTCCTTAGGCCTTTAAAGTAAACATGTTTTTGTGTATTTTAACATGTGCATTTATGCATCATATTTACTTTGCCTTAAATTGTATAATGATATTTATGTAATTATTTATTAAATTTTTTTTTATTTTTAGCAAATATGTCAAACCCGATTTTCTCACTTCTCGCCTCTCAAGTATTAACTGATAAAAATTTTGTTAAGTAGAAAAGCAACATGAATATCCTTCTCATTAATGAAAACTACCACTATGTCCTTAAGGAGGATTGTCCTCTAGTGCCTCCAACCAATGCCTCCAAGGTTGCTACTGAAGAGTACAACCGTTGGGTTGTTGCGAACAACAAAGCCCGCTGCTACTTGTTAGCAGCAATGAATGAGGTGCTTAGAACTAAGCACGAGGCCTTTGAAAATGCAAGAGAGATTATGAAATCTCTAAAGCAGATGTTTGGACACCCATCTGATCAGGCTCGCTACGAAGCTGTAAAAGCCATTATGAATGGCAAAATGAAGAATGGCTCTTCTGTTCATGAGTATATCCTCAAAATGGTCAATCATTTTAATGAGGCTGAGATCAATGGAGCTAAAATTGATGAAAAGACTCAAGTTGGCATGATCCTGGAGACACTATCTTCCGCTTTTCTTCAATTCAGGACTAATTACATTATGAATCATAAGAAGTATAATCTGACTAAACTCCTGAATGAGCTGCAAATATATGACTCTTATAGATGATAAGAGTGGTAAGGAAATTGTTACTGAAGCCAACATAGCTGAGGAAAAGCCTTCTTCTTCAAAGAAAAAGAAGAATAATAATGTGGGAAAGAAAAAGGATAACAAAAAGAAGGTCCAAAAGAAGAAAGGAAAGGCTACTCAGCCTAAACCTAAAGGAAAGTGTTTCTACTGTCATCAAGATGGCCATTGGAAAAGGAACTGTAAAAAGTACCTTGATGAGCTGAAATAAAAAAAGAAACAAGGTAAATTAGATTTACTGGTCATGGAAACATGCTTAGTTGAGAATAATTTCTCGAGTTGGATTATTGATTCAGAAGCATCTAACCATGTCCATGTTTCTTTGCAGATGCTTGAGTCTGCCCGGGATCTTCAAGTGAAAGATTTCATGATGAGAGTAGGCAGTGGAAAAAAGGTGTCAGCAACAGCAATAGGGATAGTTCAACTCTCGTTTGCTAATAATAAATATTTGCTTTTGACAATATTTATTATTTTGGATTTCAAACGGAATTTGATTCCGGTGTCAAAGTTGCATGAACAATTTATTTTTGTTTCTTTTAGTATTGACTCTGTTTCAATTTATAAGAATGGAATAAATATTTGTTCTGGGTATGCTGAAAATGGTTTATATTTTGTTAAACCAAATTCCAACAACTTGCTTCAAACCAAAATGTTTACAGTCGCTGAACCAACTCCTAAAAGAAGAAAAGTTGCGAATAATGACAATGACACGCATTTATGGCATTTGAGGCTTGGTCATATTAATATAGACAGAATAGAAAGACTAGTGAAAGATGGTCCTTTAAGAGAGCTAAGAGTTGGCACTCTACCAGTTTGTGAATCCTGTCTTGAAGGAAAAATGACCAAAAGATCTTTTTCAGCAAAAGGTGAAAGAGCAAAAGCACCTTTAGAGATCATACATACTAATGTATGTGGGCCTTTGAATATCAAAGCTAGAGGGGACTATGAATATTTCATCATATTCATTGATGATTATTCTAGATCTGGATATGCATATCTGATGCAAAGAAAATCCGAGGCCTTTGAAAAGTTCAAAGAATTCCATGCTGAAGTAGAAAAACAACTCAGTAAATCAATCAAACTCTTCAATCTGATCGAGGAGGAGAGTACTTGGATTATGAATTTAAGGATCATTTGATTGAGAATGGAATATTATCACAGCTCACGGCACCTGTAACACCACAGCAAAATGGTGTAGCTGAAAGAAGGAATCACACTTTGCTTGATATGATAAGATCAATGTTAAGCTATTCTTCTTTGCCTACCTCATTTTGGGGATATGCATTACAAACAGCTGTATATATTCTAAACTTAGTTCCATCTAAGTCAATCCCTAAGACTCCCTTGGAGTTATGGAACGGTCGCAAACCTAGTTTGAGACACATCCGCATATGGAGATATCCAGCCCATGTGCTGAAGGGAAAGACTGGAAAATTGGAACCTCGTTCAGAAGTATGCATGTTTGTTGGATACCCTAAGGGAATGAGAGGAGGTCTATTTTATAGTGCTAAAGATAACAAAGTATTTGTGTCAACAAATGCTACGTTTCTTGAGTACAATTATATAATCGAATTCAAACCTAGAAGTAAAGTAGTTCTGGAAGAGTTGCTAGCTGATGAGATCAGCTTCACACCAACAAAAGTTGTTGAACGACAAAAAGTTGAGACCACTACTCAAGATTACATAACATCACCACCACGACGTAGTAGGAGGGAAATAAGATTACTCATCCGCTATGGTCAAGATGGAGAAGTACAAGTTGTAGTCACCGATGGCAGTGATGATGATCTATTGACATACAAGATGGCAATGGAGGATGTTGATCAAGAGAAATGGCAGGAAGCCATGAAACTCGAAATGGAATCAATGTATTCTAATTCAGTCTAGAAGCTTGTAGATCTACCAGAAGGCGTAAAGCTTATTGGATGCAAATGGATCTATAAGAGAAAAAGAGGAGCCATTGGAAAAGTAGAGACTTTCAAAGCTAGGTTGGTGGCAAAGGGTTTTACCCAAAAGGAAGGAATAGATTATGAAGATACTTTTTCGCCAGTAGCCATGCTAAAATCCATTCGGATTCTCTTGTCCATTGTTGCTCATTATGATTATGAGATATGGCAAATGGATGTCAAGATGGTGTTTTTGAACAGCCATCTTGAAGAGACTATTCATATGGTCCAACCATAGGGTTTTGTGGTTAAAGGCCAGAAAGTCTGCAAATTGCAAAGGTCCATTTATGGGCTTAAGCAAGCTTCTAAATCTTGGAACATCAGATTTAATGAAGCCATAAATTCTTATGGTTTTGAACAAAATTTAGTGAACCTTGTGTCTATAAGCAAAAGGAAGGAAATAAAGTGGTCTTCTTAGTTCTTTATGTGGATGACATTTTACTCATTGAAATGATGTAGGATCTCTGTCCAAAATAAAGAACTGGCTAGCCAGCCAATTCTAAATGAAGGATTTGGAAGAAACAAGCTGCATTCTTAACATCCAAATTATACGGGATCACAAGAATAGGCTTTTGGCATTGTCTCAGGCATCGTATATTGACAAGGTGCTTGTTAGATTTGCGATACAAAACTCTAAGAAAGGTAATTTACCTACTCGACATGGAGTTCATTTTTCTAAAGAGCTGTGTCCTAAAACACCGCAAGAGGAGGAAGATATGAGATGGATTCCCTATGCTTCGACAGTTGGTAGTTTAATGTATGCAATGTTGTGTACAAGACCCGACATATGCTTTGCAGTGGTAGTGGTTAGCCGATACCAGTCAAACTCAGGATTGGATCACTAGGTTGCGGTCAAGCATATTCTTAAATATCTGAGAAGAATGAAAACTATATGCTGGTATATTTCGGTAGGGATTTGATTCCTATTGGATATACAGATTCTGATTTTCAATCAGATAGAGACTCTCGGAAGTCTACTTCTGGAGCGGTATTCACTTTGGGAGGAGGAGCCATTATATAAAGAAGCGTCAAGCAAACTTGCATTACTGACTCAACCATGGAGGCTGAATATGTAGCAGCTTGTGAAGCAGCTAAGGAGGCAATCTGGCTTTGGGAATTCTTGAAAGATCTAAAAGTTATTCAAGATATACATGAACCAGTTAGACTCTACTGTGACAACAGTGGAGCAGTAGCCAATGCCAAGGAACCCAGAAACCATCGTAAAGGAAAGCATATAGAGAGAAAGTTTCACCTTGTGAGAGAGATTGTCAGTAGAGGAGACATTTCAGTTGAAAAGATCGCATCTGTGAACAATATAGCTGATTCGTTTACTAAGACATTACCGACTCAGGGTTTTGAGCTACATCTTGAAGGGATGGGACTTAGAGACATGTCTCATTTTCTTTAGGGTAAGTGAGAGATTGTTGAGATATGTGCCCATAAATAAATGATATTTATTATTTTGCTGAATAATTTGAGAAATTTTTTAATATTATACTTGCATGCATGTTTTGATGCTTTATAAATATCAAAAATCCCTGGATTATTTAAATGTGACTTTAAATATTGTATATAAGTATTATATACAGAGGATAATATTTAAAGTAAAATAATCTAAATTTGTCCGTAATTATAAATTAAAGTTGCAATCGGGATCTTTAATTTAAAATTACTAGCGCGGTTCATTACATTCTGAATGAAACGATCTTATCCGAATTGTTGATAATGAGATTATCTGAATGAAAGCGCTTTATATAATTTGATTATATAGGACTGGAATGCGATTAATTATGAATCTCTAATAAATTACGTTATTAAAATAGAGTATTCAAAATTAATCGATGATGGTCATATATGAATTGATCTTAATTCTGAGTAATTAATAGACTCCTATTTATTGTATTATATTTTTTTGACATACCGGATAATGATACAAAAACATAGTGTCAAATTCTTGGTATATTAAAAATATAATAGCATAAGTAGTCGAAAATATTAATATACAAGAAAAATCCATTCCTTCATAAAGAAGTCAGATGGACGGTTCCCATAAGTATTAATTCAAGACTTGAATAATAAGAGCGCTCAATTTATGATTGGATCATAAATATATTATTCATTATAGAATCAATGGTACTTATGGATAAAGATATAATTAAAGAGGTTAAATGTCTAGCTTTAATCATGAACCATTTATTGAGGATTGATTTATATGTAGTGACTATATTAATGGATTCAAATCCTTTTGAATATAATTAAATTTATAATTTTAAGAGTGCAGTTCCAAATTTTTAGTGAAGTAATTTGGAATTAATAATTTTAATATTTTAATTAAGGTGTTAATTGAATGTCAAAATTATTGGAGCTTAAAATTATAATGTTCATAGTTCCTCTAGATGGCTTCATTAAATTATGTGAACTTTATGATATGTTGGATTGAGTTATTAATTTGGAATTGAGAATTCTAAATTAATTTTTATACAGAAATTAATTGGATTAATTTTTATTTTAAATAATATGATTATTAAAAAAATTTAAAATTATTTTTAAATTTAAGAATATATGGTGTGCTAGGAATAGGCATATTCTATGAGAAGAGTCTATATGAAAATTATTTAGTTGTTGGATATATATATATATATATATGGGATCCTGAGAGAGCCTTTCTCTTTCCCATAACATCCCATAATAAATATATCAAAACTAACCAACAATTGGTTGTTGGATTGATATACATTAAAGTAATTCCAAGAGTTAGAAGTTATCTTTAAATTTTAATTAATTAATTAATTAATTAAAAAGGTTAGTAGTTATTATTTTTCAGACTATAAGATTCATGAGAGAATTGATATGTGTTAAAGTAATTCCAAGAATTGAAAGTTATCTTTAAATTTTAATTAATTGATTAATTAATTAAAAGGATTAGTAGTTATTATTTTCTCGGAATATAAGATTTACGAGAGAAAAATAACATAGCAGAACATCGGAAGATGATGATCAATCATATAGAGTTCTCTCTTTCAACTTCACTTTATCTCATGAGTTGAGAATAAGTTGAGAATACAAAGTGAATAAAACTCAGTTGTGTGATCTCAACCCAAATCAAAAGGAACGCCCACTCGTTCGCGTTCATCATAATTTGGAGAACGTTTGAAAATATCCATGATGATCAAAAGGATTTGGTGAGTCAAATGTAGTGTTGGTGGAGAATGCAAGGTCAATTTCTTAATCTCCTTATTGTTTTTGTTATTAAATTAATACGGGTATAGATCGCTAACTCAATTTTTTAAGATATGTGATTTGATCCTTATCTTATTTTCGCTAAGATATGTGATTTGATCCTTATCTCACTTCCGCAAACATCTCAAAGTCGTATTGAAATCACCATCACCTTTTCTCCTGGATTTTTAAGATTTTAGGGACTAGGGACCCTTCCTCTAGCGTCAATCTATTACTGCAGATTTTTGTTCTCTAACATGGGATCGAGGTGTCAGTGCACATTAGGATCCGGATGGCATTCTTTCGTCCTTGCGAACTTGCAAAATAGTCCTCGCGCAGGGATTAAAGTGGGTGGTCTTTGCGGAAGATCATCCGATGCACAAGTAAGTGGAGACCTTTGACCACAGATAAGATGAAAAAAGTTGTTTAGAGAAGGACGTTGTAGGGAGGGTTTCGGGAGAACAATGGTGTTGGTAAGGGTTTGTTCGTGTGCTTACCTGAGGGATCTTGGGACTTGATATTTAAATACTATCGAAATGATAAGTTGTTACCTGATTCCTCGGATGCAGTTGTGGAAGTTGGCATCTGATAAGGTCGATTGACATATACCTTATCAGGGGATTTAAGAACTCGTTGATCATGGAGAGGGAGCCATATCCGGTCCCATTTCCGCTTAGGAAAGCTCGTTCCGATATTTTTGTGATTGAGGTGATCTATCTTCCGAGATGTTTAGTGTGACTCGGGCGAAAATGACGCTCGGCTTGACAAGAGGAGCCGGAGTTCGGTCATGCCGAGGTTCAGAGACTCATCTTGGACCTGCCGAGGTTCAAAGATTGTTTGGGCCTGCAGAGGTTTTAAGACTCATCTCGGCCATGCCGAGGCTTAGAGAATGCTCTGTCCTATAAAGGTTTGAAAAGTGCTCGGTTCTGCCAAGATTCAGAGACCGTTTGGCCTATTGAGATTCAAAAAATGCAATTGATGCAGTTGCCCTTTATTGAGGTAAAGAGCAAACTTTTTTTGTGAGCGTCGTAGGAAATCGATCATAGTTCAGAGATGGACTCTGCTACTATTACATCAGCTGATTAATGCAAAGGTGGTTTTACCTAGGGGTGCAACTTGGGCCGGGTTCAACCCGAACCCGGCCCGTGGAATCCGATTTGCAACAGTACTCAAACTCTAATTTGCTTAACCCGAACCCGAAGGATCCGGATTGAACCCGGACCGATTTGCAACTTGGGCCGGGTTAGGGTTGAAGTTAACCCGAACCCAAGAAAACCTGAACCCGCAAAGCCACAAGCAGCAGGCCCACTTGTATTGTGGAAGTGATGATTTAGCCTTGTTTGTTAGGTTTAAAGTATGTAGAGCTGACAATAGTTTTGTGGAAGTGATAATTCTTGGTATGAACATTCCACCAGAATCTTCATTACCTTTTAAAATGAGCACTATACTTTTAACCATTTCATTTTATCATGTAATGTTGGTGGGCCAAACTAGTATCTTTATTTTTTTAATTATCTTCTTTGAGACATTTGTAACTTCTAATATGAAGTTTACCAAAATTTTATGAAAGCATCTGGGAAGAGGTGATGAGCAGAAAACTAAAACATCTGAGAAAGGGGTAATGAGTAAAAATTCAGAGAGCTTTGGATGGCGAATGCAGTCTCGCTACTTGGAAAAGATCTCTCATACCAGACTTATGTGGTTTTCTAACTGGCTCTTTATATCGTCTCAATATTTTCTGCTTCCGAAGGATAAAGGTGACTTTATCAATGCATATGGTGACTATTTAAATGTTATGCAACATTTGGATTACTTTGGATATGTTTTGGTTTAAGAATATACTTTTTTTTTATTTAGTATTATGTAAAAGATGTATATTTTTAGACATGTAATTTGAAATGTGAAGCTTGTTTGTTTCAAACTTTAGCTTGTTTGTACAATGTAAAGCTTATTTGCTTTAAACTTTAGCTTATTTATGCAATGTTAAGCTTGTTTGTTTCAGATTGTCATATATATATATTTTTATCAACTCGAATTCCAACTCGAAACTCAATCCGAACCCGATTTTTAAAAATAGGGTTAGAATTGAGGTTTTACAAATAGGATTAGGATTATGGTTAGGATTGACATTTTACAAATAGAATTAGAGTTAAGGTTAAAAAAATCTAAGTTTCATGAGCTCAAATTATACCCTAATTTTACCGCCCCAGTATTAATTGCCATTCTTTCTCCTTTATCATGAATAACTTAGATGAAAGCTCAGTCAGCGTTTCCGACTATGAAATGAATAAATCGATGATAAAGAATTAGAATAGAGTATAGCTCGTTTGTCGAGGTTTCAGAAGGCATCTCTGCAAGGGCTGGTGGACATTTAAACGCTCCCCCCACGAACCATATATTTTGTCGGTAGCGTTAAGATGGCAGAGATGGGTTACATTCGGATAAGCGGCGCTTGATTGATGGAATGGAAATTTAATAAGAATTAGGAGGAGGAGTAGATGGCCGTTGCATCCGAGGCGCTGTCGGGGCGATGATGATTAAAAGCGGCCCCAACTTGCGCCTGCTAGCTGTCCCACGTGTTCCCCAATCATGCCCTGCCGACATCCACGGGGAAGCCTCCGAGGCCCCCGACCCCGGCACGAGGCTTCCTCCTCCCCATGTGCTCCCCACGTGGTCCTGATCTTTTCTACTCCTCTCTCTAATCCAATCCAAACCCGTTGAGCAATTATTCATTACCAACCGCAGTACTTAAAACGGTCCTATGATGTAGAATTATCAACAACAATTATGAATGATTTTCTTTATTATATCACAAATAGTTGTAATTTTACGAGTACATTCTATGGGCCATGCTTTGTTGTTCAATTGTTGAAATGTCATTATAACTAATAAGACTAAAAATCAGATATATTTTGAAAATTCATTATTCTTTCAATGATTTAATATCATTTTTGAATTAGTAATCTTCTTCTTTTTTTTTTTTTTACTACATGTTTTTTTTAGTGATATGTAAAAAAATTAATTAAATTATAAAATTAATTTTTTTAGCTCAATTATTAGAATAATTAATTTGTTTTAAATTTTTATTTTGAAAAAATTAATTCAAATTAATTTTATTAAAAAAAGGTTAAGCTGTCCATGAATGCCCTATTTTGCAAAACACATACAATTATTGATACAATGCAATGCAAAAAAGTGCTCTCTCTCTCTCCTTCTTCTTCTTCTTTATTTATTTTTTTTTAATTTTTTTGGGTGCACCATGAATTAGTTGGCTGCAACTACTAGACCAAAGCCTAAGTCTCAACCAATGTTTTAAAAATCGGACCGAATCGATCGATCCAACCAGGAATCGATCATTAGTCCAGTCCAATTTTATTATTAAAGTTGACTTTATATGATCCAGTAAAAATCAAAAAATTCATTGAACTGATCGAGTTTCAATCTATTCAACTTAATTTTTAATTTTTTTTAATTTTTTATTTAAATTATATTTATATTTTATTATTTTATATTATTAAATTAAAATTTAATTATAATATTATTTGGTCTAATCAAATCAGTTCATTTGATCGAACCGATTGATCTGCAACCCAAATATTAAGCCGATCCAGTTTTCAAAACATTGGTCTCAACTCTCAATCAAATTGGTTGTTGGTTAGATGCACATCTACCAAACCAATCAGCACCCGTTTAAAGGCAGGTCAAAGTCAAAAGTATGACCAAACCCCACCAACGGTTCTGATTAATTTAAGGCAACCATGTGGAGCTTACGTGGGATCCCTGGGTAAGCCAGCCATGCAAGTGGTACGGCCCCGACCGCTAACACGTGGTGGACAGTCAATGGCCCCCTCCACACGAATGAGATCCCGACGGTCAACCCCCCGGAAAAAAAAAAAAAACCCAAAATCATTGGAGATTTTTATACAACAATCATGGATCGATCTACCTAGATCTCTGCCTTCCAAGCAGCTTCTCCTCATGTTCCAAAAGGGACTTGAAAAATGAGGCCACTTAGGCGGCCGCACGTGCCGGGGAAGATTCCTCACCATGCGATTGAGCTGCCAGGTCCACTGGATCGAATCTAGACCGTTGGTTTGAAAGATTGGGTGGCCCTTCAGAGCCTTCACATGGGAGTGGGAACGCCGAGGGAAAGCGGGCTTATTGGGACATGGATCGCACGTGTGGAGTGGCCTCAGGTACCATGCACGTGCTGGTGGGCCCGAATCCAGCTGTATGTGTGCTAGGACTTTGGGCTTCTTTGTTGACTGTACGGAGCCCATTACTGGCATTTAAAATTAGCCATGGAACATGGTCATGGAGGGCCCTAGAACACATGCAAGGTATTCTAGATATTTTTAGGTTTCCCTCCATGCTTCTTGCTTCATTTCCTATCATGATCAAAGTAAATTATTTTATTGAGAGATTTACTAGGGTAACACGAAATTTAGATTAGTCTTGGATCTCTTTCAAGAAGAGAGAATATGTTAATTAGCCGATTAGGACTGGTTAGCAAGATAAATTATTTCGTAATTGCTATATTTTTATGATCACTTAATTTTGTCATTCACCGATGCACCTCATTTTATCATATATTCTAATATTATTAGCATGTTAAATAAAATAGCATGACATTGATGCAATAGTTGGATGATGGATCGATGTACTATTAACTTAAAGTTTTGTTTTATAATTTAGAAAGATAAAAAGCCTAGATAGGACCATCCTACCAACTTGAGCTTTGTCGTTCAAATGGACAGTTCTTGCTCAAGAGCATAAAAATCATATGCATGCATGAGGCCTATTATATGTGCCCTTTGCCCTAACACCTATGGAACTTTTGATCTGATTGCATAAAGTGTCATCCTAAGGAAAAGTTGACACTTAGTGAACACCCTTTATGGAGGAAAGGAAGGATTTGTCATGCTGAAAGTAGAGGCAGGTATCATTCCAACGCATAACTAAAGGTTAGGCAATCCTAAATTGTAATATTTGGTAGCCTACAAGATAGATTACCGCTTGTTATATTATTAGTAAAGTTGATTACTGTATTTGATATACACAGATAATAATGCTACCGTAATATTGATTACTATATTTGGTATGACAAATAGATTACCTGTCATATAACATCAACTTCCCAAAATACTCCTAAATTAAATTTATTACTAATTTATATATTATTATATATTTGATTTAAAAAATTATATTTATAAATGATAATGTTTAAAAAAAATCGTACTTATAAATGATATTTGAAGCGGAAGGCCACCGATCGAAAGAAGTTTCGTGGTGTCTCGAGATGGTAGTAGGGCCACTGGGCGGTAGAGATCCGCGATCTTACTCGGTGAAAAAGAGTGTGGCTCGGGACCTTCGACATGGAGGTTCCAACGAAGTCGGTAGAGGAGGAGGCGAGTAAGGATTAAGTCACTAAGGAGCGATCAAAGGAAGCATAGATAATTTTATCAAAAAATATATATTTATAAGATTATATCACATCTCTAATAATATGGATAACCAGCCTTTTTGAGATAATTTGGATTACCTCATGTCCATATTACTACTATAAGATAGGTTGTCATTCAAAACATATACCAAACATAGTTATTTGATAGGTCCCATTTAAATTACCGATAATTCATATGCATCTTACCATCTCCCACGTTTTGAGAATGTCTAAATGCATTGTGGGAGTAAACAATTGCTGGAGGTCATGTGGTGATGAACTTGCTTCTTTCCTCTCCATGAAGTTGTGTAGACTTAAAAGGAGGGACACATCTTGGAATTTTATAGTTATATCTTTGATCATTAGCTTGAGGACCATACTATGTAGAATATACTCCCATGTTGTTTCAACACAACTCATTTGTTGATGTTCCATGTTACGTCACCCCACATGATGGCCATGATCTTGAAGCATCACACGTGGTTCATCATTTCCAGCTACATAAGTTTGTTCAATGCCATCATTTTAAGTGACAACGCATCCTTGATTACTTAGGATGCCAAATTATGTGATGATCAATGCCCCCTAGGTCTCTTTTATTATTATTATTATTATTATTATTATTATTATTATTATTATTATTATTATTATTATTATTATTATTATTATTATTGAGGGAAGATTTTTTTTTTTTTTTGTTGGCTAAATGATGAGTACCAAATGGAGATTATTAAGCATGAAAAGGATCCCAAGACCTACCCGTGAGTCATCTTTTTTTTGTGTGTAGATTCTCTGTCAATGATTTGTAAGCTCAAAAGGAATTCAAGAACCTTTTAACTCCAATTCATTCCACTAGCCAAGCTGGATCACATGGCAATTGTACGACCCAACAACAGACGGTTGAACACCATCATCAGCATGCCTGCCACATGAGGTGTCGAAAGAGCTGCCTAATTACTCAATTAAATATATTTTGGTGTTGGGCGTGCAAGTATAAGTTTCATGGTCCATGATGGCTAGCCCAAAGTTGGCCAGTCCAATTGCGGCTGAGGAGCAAATTCATTATAAACGGACTCATTTAGGTAGTGTTTGATAGAAAAAATATTATTCATGGATAAGTGTAGGGGATAGAGTTTGTCCCCTAGCTATCCCTAGAAATATCCCTTGGCTATCCCATTGATCATATCAAATGCAAAAAGGTAAATCCATAGGATAACTTTTTTTACTCTTATTTGGAGGGATAACAAGCTATTCCTGCATTCTCTAAGGAATAAATTGAGGGGATATCCAATGGTTAACCATGGTTAACCATGGATTATCCCTTTGGTTAACTTTATTCCCAACTATCCCTTAGTTAGGACTTTTGGGGATACGAGGGGATATCCTCGGGATATCCCCTCTTATCCCCTATTTCAATACTATCTTAACCATAATTAACTTCTCTGGTGTAATTTTGATAATTAATATTTTTTCTTCTAAAAAACTTAAGAGAGATCAAATATGTATAATTTTCTTTTCTTTTTTTCCTAACCTCAGTTAATGTTATTTATTTTATAGAGTAAATTACATCCACTTTCTCTGATGTATGGTATAATTACATTTGCATCTTTTCTTGAATCAAAAATTATGAAGATGTAGGGTAATAATTTTTTTTTTTTTCAAGTTGTTACTAAAATACAAACAATTAAAACTTACCGTACCAAATAATATTGAATTTAAATTTAAAATTACCTTTTACATCCACTTCCTTTCATGTATAATATAATTACATTAATTTTTTTTCTTAATTTTAATTTAATGAAACTAGATTTAGCAAGACTGTGCTTGGAATTTAATATAATTTGTAAATCATAAGTGGATGCAAATGCAATTATATTTGAGGTGAATGTAATTTATTTATAAAATTTAGATAGATATAAATGTAATTGTGTATCTCAAGTTAATATCTAAGACTTACCAATGGTTTAGAGGATGTATTTTGTAATTTTTGAATCAAGAGGAGATACAAATATAATTATGCCATGACTCAGGAGAGGTAGATGTGATTTACTCAAACTTATATTTTTAAATTCTCTTTAGCCAGCCAGCTAGAACAAATGAGAACAATGATTAAACAAATAAGGAGTCCAGGATATTATTTTTCAGTTATTATGATATCCAATTTACAACAAAACTATGCAAGAAAATAGCTCTTATATTATAAGTAGGGTTCAACTGTTGTGCTTTAATAATATTTTTTTTTAAAAAAACTGAGCTTTAATTCAATCTGCTCACAACTACCAATCAATCCCTTTAAGCCGTTGCCCAATGCCCTTATGTCTGAATTTTTTATAATTCATGGTAACCAAAGACCTACAAGTATTATAAAAACTTGGCTTGTCAACGTAGCTCAACCCCAGCCATTAATTCACCCTGCTCTTCCTCTTGTAAACCAGATAGCCTTCTTGGAATATATTACGCCTCTTGTATAAATACCTACAAGTATTATTCATGTTTATTCAATGTTCTACTCACCGCCTATCTTAACTTAATACCTATTACATTTTTTTACCATACACTACCTATCTTAACCAAATACCTATGCCACTTTCTACATTTTTCACTATGCATGTCCATTTAATATTCCTATTTGTACATACTTTAATCAAATATCTATTGCACTTTAATTATTAGCCTTCTATAAAGACCTCAATAACCCATCTCATTTATTATACTTTGACCATTTTAGAGCTCCACTTCTATGAATATCTATGTATCTAGCATAAGTGATCTAAGTAAGAGTGGGTTGAAAAAAACAAAAGAAAAAAAAAAAGAGAGCTCATATTTTGTATATTGAAGTCATATAAAATCAATTTCTCTTCTTATGCTTTATCATTTTTATGTCCCATGACACTTATAAACATTTTAGAGGAGAGCACTATAACACTTATATCTCTTCCCATGCTTTTCATAGTTTTGTTTTGCATCTTTTTTATAGTTGCCAATAACTTCATACCTGAAAGGAGAATAACAATGATAGAAGAATATCATGACCCTATAGCAACATGTCCATTGAAAATCCCTCCTTAGTTAAGTTCACTATTATAGTCACTATACGAAGATGTGCTATAAATGGAACAAGTGATTGGATTTAGATTATGTTAATATAAAGTAGAGGTTTTCTAAGGTCCTAATTGGTAATAGTTCCTTACCATCCACAATATTACTTCACCTCAAAATTTTATTTTTATTTATTTTTTCTTTACATTTTTGCCTTATTGAAAGCATTAATGCAACATCTTACAAAAAATATAACTCATAATAAAGTTGAATGAAGAAAAAAGATTCATGTAGCTGATCTCAACTCGTTTTGGATTAAGGCATTGTTCTTGTTGTTGAGAGTATCAATACAAAATGCTAAAAATTTTTAAAGAACATATTCTAATTCCTAAATAAGGATTTTTTAAAAAAAATTAAAGTCGATTTAAAGTTTAATGCTTTATATATACAAAGATTTATCATTTAAGCTATAAGCTAACTATGAGAAGGAAAATTGAATTCTAGTTTCATAATTGGTATATGAAGATTATTAACATGATTATTATTGAGGGGTAAAATTGCCATTGCATTGATAACCGTGCGAAAGGGCTAAGATCAGCCCCATCCCCTCGCCCGCTATGTTACGCTCATGAAGAACGAGCTGACTACTGTGGTCCAGCGGGCCGAGCAACCCATAGCTCGGCTCTCCCGAGCTACCCATAGTTCGGTTCTTCCGAGTGACCCATAGCTTGGTTTTTCTAAGCCTCCATAGCTCGATTTTCCCGAGCTACCCATAGCTCGGTTTCCCGAGCTTCCATAGCTCGATTTTCCCGAGCTACCCATAGTTCGACTTTCCCGAGCTACCCATAGCTCGGTTTTCCCGAGCTACCCATAGTTCGGCTTCCCCAAGCTATCCATAGCTCTGCTTTCCCGAGCTTCCATAGCTTGATTTCCCCGAGCTACCCATAGCTCGGCTTTCCGAGCTACCCATAGCTCGGCTTCCCCGAGCTTTCGTAGCTCGATTTTTTTGAGCTACCCATAGCTCGGCTTCCCCGAGTTTCCATGGCTCACACA
The DNA here is from genome assembly GCA_900491605.1 of Calamus simplicifolius. NCBI lineage: Eukaryota > Viridiplantae > Streptophyta > Magnoliopsida > Arecales > Arecaceae > Calamus > Calamus simplicifolius. The sequence goes on along the minus strand of UESW01002750.1, from coordinate 15,908 downwards.
CACCTCCGTGGAGCCCGACGCAGGAGAGCCTAGGCCTATCGTAACAGAATCCCAAACAAAGAATCGTATTGAGGAGTGGTCTAGGATCTAGAATAACTGCCTGGGACCTACGCATTTATCAAGTCTCAGGCCATCAAAGAGCTCTCCCAGCCGTCGATCCTTCAACGAACAAGATACGGATCCCACCGGCCTTACAACAGCTTGATTCGAATCTCCGTATCCTAACAACCTTTGAACCTTCCAGAAGGCGCTCAAGATCCAGGTGATTGCCTATAAATACGACACTCCAGATTCTCTCAGGTATGCGCTCACAGCTCCTGGCCCACTCTCATTCACTCACTCTCTTTCACCTTCACTGCTCGTCGGCGCTCCCTCAGAGCTCCCGATTGGCCACCCCTGGAGGGACTCCCCAGAGAGATCCATTCTCCCATTTCTGTTGATCGTCGATCCCCACTGACTTGAGCGTCGGAGGGTCTTCCGCGGAGGGCCACCCCCAACGCCTCTCGCGTGAGGACTTCTGTGCAGGTCCGCCCCCCAGATTGGAGATGACCGCGCCCGAGTCGGAGGACGGATCCCGGCGGCAACAGATTGGCGCTAGAGGAAGGGCCTCAAGTCCCATTAAAACTTGAAGAAAGGAGACAAGGATCTCGATCCGGAGAGAACCTCTCAATGGCTAACCGGAGAAGAGCAACTCTGAAGCCCAAGACCAGGTCGCCTCCCAGAGACTGATCCGATGAGCAGGTGGCGCCGCAGCCGCCACCCATCAAACCCCATCGCCGCCAGCCATCCGGTGACCCAGGACCAGTTCGCCTCACTGGTCCAGCAGGTCCAAGCCCTGACCCACCTGGTTCAGGAGCGCCTCGCAACCGCCCCTGCTCCACGGAGGAGGCGCGCCCCTCTCTCTCCGGCCACCTCCTCCTCTGGTCCGCATGAAGCCGCGGACCCCCGCACCGACCCAGGGGGACAAACCAGTCCCACGAGGCGGCTACAGGGATCCTCCCAGATCTCGGCGAGCCCGGTCCCTCTCCCCGGTGACCTCCACCATGATTCGACCATCCCCGCTCTCCTCGCCCAGCTCCTCCTCTTACGCTGAAGAGGAGATCCGTCGACAGATCCAGGAGATGCGTCAGGAGCTGGACGCCGCCAAGCAGGCCCATCCGCCCAGCCCAAGGCGGAGCAGGGCATCCCTTTCTCCAAAGGGATCATGGAGGAAGTGATTCCCTCCCATGTCAAGCTACCAGCCGTCGAACCCTACCACGGCTCTTCTGACCCGGATGACCATCTCAGCAGCTTCCGGTCAATAATGATGTTCCACGGAGCATCGACGCGTCCTCTGCCGCGCCTTCCCCTCCACCCTCAGAGGATCCGCCCGAACCTGGTTCAATGCCTTGAAGCCAGGTTCCATTGATTCATTGACGAGCTGAGCCATCTTTTTATTGGCCAGTTCGTCAGCAGCCGCCGCCACCGACGAAGATCCGACTCCCTCTCCGAAGTTAAGCAGAGAGAGGGGGAGTCCTTGAGAAATTACCTTGGCCGTTTCAATAAGGCCATGTTGGAGGTGGACCACCTTAATCATGAGGTGGCTATGTCCGCCCTGGCGGGGGGAGTCTCGAAGGAAGCGACTTCTACCTGGCTATGGAAGTCAGCTACCCCCCAACCTCTCTGATATGATGGCCCTGGCGGACAAATACGCTAGGGTCGAAGAATCGCGGAGAGTTGCCCGCGCCGAGCAGGCAAAGAAGAGGAGCCCAAAGGTCCCGACAGGCACCGTCCCGCCCGTCGGCCAAGTCCGCCTCGCCGCCAAAGAGCCCCCCTGCCGCCAAGGAATCGCTCCCGGAGCCCTCCCAGGCGATTCGACCGCTACACTCCGCTGACCGTGCCCCGGGCGCAAATCCTCATGGAGATAGAGCGCCAGCTCCCCCGGCCAGCCTCTCCGAGGGAACCCGACCCGAAGAGATCCCACCAAGTACTGCCGCTACCACCGGGAGCACGGCCACGACACTGAAGAATGCTGGCAGCTGAAAAATGAAATTGAGAGGCTGATCCAGCGGGGCGACTGAATCAGTTCAGGAGGGCGCCCGAGCCAGGACAAGGAGGTGACCGCCAGCCCGAACTTCAACAACCTCCTCCTCCACCGAATCCGCCCGTGATCGGCCGCATCAACATGATTGAAGAGGCCGGCGGATCGAGCCCCAGGGATGTGAAGGATCGGCGCCAAAGAAGGCGGACGGGCGAGCTCTCCTTCTCCGACGATGATCTCCAAGGGATACAGCTCCCCCATGATGACGCACTAGTTGTATCCCTCAATTTGAATAACTATGATGTAAGCCGAATCCTTGTTGATAGTGGAAGTTCGGTGAAATGTTTTGTACCTCGGTGTGTTTGCCAGGATGAAATTACTCATGGAAAACCTTCGAGCCGTGGATTCCACCCTGATGGGATTCACAGGCGACGTCATCGTCCCGGAAGGGGTCGTCACCCTGACGGTCCGCGCGGGAACCTGGCCCCTTGTGGCCACTATTCACACGGACTTCCTAGTAACCGACCTCAGATCCCCTACAACGCAATATTCGGCAGGCCCGGCCTGATGTCCCTCAAGGCAGTTGTCTCCATCCCGCATCTATCCATGAAATTTCCCACCGAGCGAGGAGTTGGAGTTGTTCGAGGAAGTCAAGCCATGGCTCGGCAGTGCTTTGTTACAAGCCTTCAGTCTAGAATGCCGGAGGTTGATGGGCTAGACGCTCGCGAGGACTTCGCCGAACAGCGGGGAGAACCGGCAGAGGAATTGGAGGAGGTGCCATTGGATGAGGCTCGTCCCGACCGAACCATAAAATCGGGTCGCTGCTCAAAGGAGAACCTCGGCAGATTGATCGGTTTCCTCCGAAGCAACGCTGACATCTTCGCCTGGTCCGCCTCCGACATGCCAGGGATCAGCCCGAGGTTCTCGTCCATCGTCTCAACGTGGACGAGATGCACAGGCCCGTCAAGCAGAAGAAGAGGAGCTTCGCCCCAGCGACAAAAGGCCATTGAAGAAGAGGTAGACAAACTCATCAAGGCAATTTCGTCCGGGAGGTAAATTATCCGAGCTGGCTATCAAATGTCGTCATGGTGAAGAAGTCGAACGGCAAGTGGAGGATCTGCATCGACTTCACCGACCTCAACAAAGCCTGCCCGAAGGACAGCTTCCCCTCCCCCGGATCGACCAGCTCGTGGACGCCACCTCAGGTCACCAGATGCTGTCATTCATGGACGCCTATTCAGGCTACAATCAGATCCGATGGCCCCTGAAGATGAAGAAAAGACCGCCTTCATAACCGACCGAGGTACTTACTGTTACCGTGTTATGCCTTTTGGTCTTAAAAATGCAGGTGCCACCTACCAGAGGCTGGTCAACAAAGTATTCAAGGAGCAAATCGGCCGGAATATGGAGGTGTACGTGGACGACATGCTGGTCAAAAGCAAGGAAGCATCACAGCATGTCGAGGACCTCTCAGAGAGCTTTGCAACGCTGCGCAAGTATGGGATGAAGCTCAACCCGACCAAATGCGCCTTCGGCGTTAACTCCGGGAAGTTTCTCGGCTTCATGGTCTCCCAGCGAGGTATCGAAGCTAACCCCCAGAAGATTCAAGCTCTCCAACAAATGGCGCCCCCGGCATCTTAAAGAGGTCCAGCGCCTAACCGGGAGGATAGCGGCCCTAAACCGCTTTGTGGCGCGGTCGGCCGAGAGATGCCTCCCCTTCTTCAAAACTCTCCGATCGGCTAAAAACTTCCAGTGGACTCCCGAATGCCAAAGGTCATTTCAAGATCTCAAGAAGTACCTCGGCTCGCCCCCACTCCTCAGCAGTCCGGCCCCGGGAGACCCTATTCTTGTACCTGGCTGTTTCAGAAGGTGCGTTTGTTCGGTGCTGGTCAGGGAAGAAGGCAAAGGTCCAAAGCCGATCTACTATGTCAGCAGGCTACTCCGCGATGCGGAGACAAGGTACAGCAGAATTGAAAGATGGTGTTGGCCTTAATCACCTCAGTTCGGAAGCTGCGGCCGTACTTCCAAGCACATTCGTGACGGTCCTGACCGACCAACCCATCAAGGCGGTAGTCCACCGTCCCGAGACATCGGGAGAATGACCAAGTGGGCCGTCGAGCTAAGCGAGCATGACATACATTTTCAGCCTCGCCCAGCCATCAAAGCTCAGGTGCTAGCCGACTTCCTCCTCGAGTGTACCATCCCGGAGGACGGTTCTACCCCAGACTCCCCGAAGAACCAAAATCTGGAGCCCGGTGGCTCCTCCATGTCGACGGGTCATCTAATGCCCATCGCTCCGGTGCGGGCCTGGTTCTCACCAGTCCGGAGGGGAACCTTTGAATATGGCGTCCGATTCTCCTTCCCGGCCTCCAACAACGAAGCCGAGTACGAAGCCCTGTTAGCCGGTCTCCGAATCGCCCGCAATCTGAAGGTGGAGAAGCTTAATGCCTTCACCGACTCTCAGCTGGTGGCCGGTCATGTACGAGGAGAGTTTGAAGCCCGGGAGCCGAACATGTTCGATATCTTCAGGAGGTGCGGAGCCTGCTCCCCATTTTGCCGAATTTGAAATCATTCAGATTCCCAGATCCGAGAATGCCCGCGCCGACCTACTCTCCCGATTGGCGACCGCGGAGTCAATGGACGCCAAAAATTCCACCTGGAGACCTTGGAAAGCCCAGCATCGCGGAAGCCGACCGAATAATGCAAGTTGAGGCCGAACCATCATGGTTCGACCCTATCCTCAAATATCTCAAAGAAGGGTCGCTTCCCGTCCGACCGAGAGAGGCTAGAAAGCTGAAGCTGCAGGCCACCCACTACGTGCTGATCGACAACCAGCTTTACAAACGGTCCTTCTCCATGCCGCTGCTCAGATGCCTTCGCCCGTCCGAAGCAGATTATGCTCTGCGCGAGGTACATGAAGGGATTTGCGGCAACCATCTGGGAAGCCGGTCCCTATGCCACAAGGTGCTGCGACAAGGCTACTACTGGCCGACCATGCAGAAGGATGCAGACGACCTAGTCCGAGCCTGCGACCCTGCCAGAGGCACTCAAGCATCCAAAGGCTCCCCTCCGCCACTGGTTCCCATATCCTCCGCTTGGCCCTTTGCCAAATGGGGGATGGACATCCTCGGCCCATTCCCGCTTGCCACGGGACAGCGGAAATTTCTATTTGTCGCCATCGACTACTTCACAAATGGGTCGAGGCGGAAGCAGTTGCACAAATAACCGAGGCACGGGCCAGATTTTGTATGGAGGTCCATCATCTGCCGATTCGGCCTCCCGCACACATAATCACCGATAACGGTAAGCAGTTTGACAACCAAATTTCGCCAGTTCTGTGAGGAGCATGGAATCCGTCACCACCTCACCTCGGTCGGGCACCCAAGCCAACGGAGCGGCCGAAGTGACCAACAGGACCCTCCTTCAGGGATCAAAGCTCGCCTTTCCAGAGCCCAAGGCAGGTGGGCGGATGAGCTGCACCATGTCCTATGGGCCTACCGCACCACCCCGAGAATCCCGACAGGTGAAACCCCATTCCGAATGGCTTTCGGCACAGAGGCCGTTATCCCTGTGGAATAGGCCTCCCATCGTTGCGGGTGGAAAGCTACTCAGAGGAAGCTAGCGACAGCTCCGCACCAACCTCGACCTGGTAGAGGAGATCAGAGAGAAGGCCCGGATCAGAGTGGCTGCTTATCAACAAAGGGTGGCCCGTTACCACGCCTCCAGAGTCAAAGGGAAAGCCTTCCTGCCCGGCGACCTTGTCCTCCGAAAGGCCTCTGTTTCCAAACCGCTGGAACAAGGAAAGCTGGCGCCAAACTGGGAAGGCCCGTACCAAGTAGCGGAGATCATTGGACCGGGAACCTACAAGCTGCAAGATCTGGATGGGAAATCCATCCCCGGACGTGGAATTCGGACAATCTCCGTAATATTATCAATAGGGTACGTCCTCTAACCTCTTATATTTTTGTCGGCACTTTTTCTAAATGCATGAATCAACATTATTGCCAAAATTTGAAAAGAAACAGATGCTGCTTACCAATCCTCGGCACGACCGAGTTACCTTTCTAAACAGGAATTCTCCGAACCTCGGCTGGGCCGAGCAACTCGAACCTCGGCTGGGCCGAGCAACAAATTCTCCGAACCTCGGCTGGCCGAGCTATAAGTCTCCGAAACTCGGTTGGGCCTAGTGAAATCCTAAAGCCCCGGCAAAAACCGAAGCACGCAAACCTCGATTAAAGCCGAAGGACTTCCAAACAGTCCCCAGACTTCGGCCAGTTTGAAAAGCACACTTGCAAAATCGACAGACACAAAGTCTCGCCTTTGGCAAATCCCTAAAAGGCCAGGCCCTACACGGCCCCCACGAACCCCAGGCAAAGTCGGGGAAACCCCCTACTGCTAAATCCCCGAGGATACCCCTGTATCTTACCGCCCAAACGCCTGTCTCAAACGAGACCATGACTTAGCGCGTAAACCCACGGGACCACCCAGATCCCCCGTCGGTTCAAAAAAATGGGCGGTTTTTCCTCTTTTATGAACTGAACGACAATATCACCAGAAAGCAAGAAACTGCCAAAAAAGACTTTTTTTTATTTATTGTAAAGAGAAAAGTACAAAAAGAAAGAAAAATGGCCTCGCAGAGGCCTAACGTCTCCCCCCAGGAGCTGCGGGTCCTCCACACGGCGGGACATCGGCGACTTGCTGGCGGAGGGATGCAATCTCCTCCTCCTGCCGGCGTACACCCGGCGAAGGGCCTCGGCCTCCCTCGGAAACAGCGAGGTACTCCTCGACCGCCTTCTCGAGCTGCTCGTGGCTTGCGAAGGCCGATGCCAAGGCCAGGCCGTCAACCACGACGGTGGGACGGCTCCCCTCGGAGCCCCCACAACCGTTGTTCGCTACGCCTGATCCATTGGATGATTGCTCTCCACCCTGAGAAGCCATGTCGAGAGCTGTTGAAGGCTAACCGAAAGGATGAACGCTGGCATCCCCTCATCCGTATTTATACTCCTCAGGCGAGTATCTCTCAGTCGGGTCATAAATACCGACCCATGAGAATTCGCCACGTGTCGCCACTTTAGCTGGCGCCACAGGACCCGAAGGGCCGTGCCCCCTCCCGAGGGAATCGGTAAACATCGACGAATTACTTCGGGAACCCCCCTCCTTCTCTAGAAACTGGGTTCCTCCCGATCTGCCGGCCCTCGCGGAGTAAATGCCCTCAAAACTCCTCCAATTGCCTTAAATCGGCCGCCCTTGGAAAATGAAAAGAAAGAGCGTCAGCACCTGACGCTGACTCGCTTCCCTCGGAAAGTAGCCAAATCATAAATCGGGCGTACCCATGCGCCGCCCGTCCCCCTTGGCGCTCCTCGCCGAATCTCACAGGAACCAAACATCATGAGTCTCGGTGGCGACCAAGCCATCCCTCCGAGCCAAATCTCCGAACCTCGGCTGGGCCGAGCAAAATTCTCCAAACCTCGGCTGGGCCGCGAACCTCGGCTGGGCCGAGCTCCGAACCTCGGCTGGGCCGAGCAAATTCTCCGAACCTTAAGAACCTCGGCCGAGCGAACCTCGGCTGGGCCGAGCAACTAATCTCCGAACCTTGGCAGGCCGAATCTCCGAACCTCGGCAAGGCCGAGCCATAAATCTCCGAACCTCGGCTACGCTGAATCATGAGTCTCTGAACCTCGGCCGAGTAATAAATATCGAGCTTCGGCAATGTAAGGAACTATCAAAAATCTCCGTTCCACCCGAATTTGGGCAGCCTGAAGCCTCGACTAGGTTGGATAGCGCATAATCCTCGGACAAGTACGAGTGATATCCCTACGCCTTGTTTCATCGCCAACAACAACTCTCGGCACAGAAGAAACAGAAATTAGGGGAAAGAACAAAACTTCTTTATTTCATTGCCATCGAATCAAATTACAACCGCCTGAGAGGCATTACAAGTGCATTGAAATGCATGAAATAAAAAGTACAAACTCGGGCAAACTGCTCCAAAGCAGCTCGGGCAACTGTGATGCTTCGGCATCCGGTCCGCAAATCAGGCAAGCCACGGGCCAGTCAGCTCGAGCCGATAATGAGCGGACGACATGGCCCAACCGTTGCGACCAGCTTCGTTAATAATGATATCTCGGTGACCCAACCGAGATATCAGAGAAATCAGAAAGGGGATGGACGTCCCAAACCACCCAACCGAAGGGCCCCCCGACGAGGTAGGAGGAAGATCGCGGACCCTGATACCAGGGCACTCCCCCAAATCTAGTGTGTACGCTAGCCATTGCCAACTCAAAGGCAATGTACTAGCGGCCACACACCATCACCCCTCCTCATGTGGCAAAAGATTCCCCAGGCGGACGAGCCCAGGGATCCAGGCCAGGGGAGGAGGAGAAATTCATGCAAGCCATGGGGAGCATGCGTGCACTTCCTACCTACATCCCGAAGGGTGAACCACAAAGGTCACACAGGAAGCGTATATGTGCGCTCTCCATGTGATCTCTGCGGACCTCCTGTGCGCTCTCCATATGATCTCCGGAGCTCATTTCTTGAGGGCGAGCCACCCCCAGCGGCTCCTTCATCACCCCAACTGTCCGGAGGGCAGCGACGCTTGCAGGAGGAAAGCTCGGTCCTCCCACTCTAAACCTCAGAGAGACAGGCATCATGGTATCTTCATGAGTCACAGAAAAAAAAAATTTCGGGATGACCCAACACAGCCCTCCTTCCCCTTTTTATAGGCGGAGACGAGCCGGGAACAGTTACCAGAAAGCCCCGAGATTAAAACGCCAAGCCTGCCACCACATGGCCTCCAGGATGAAAACAACGCCCCCCATTGCGCGCCAGCCATCGCCCAACCATGACGCATGCCAAAAGATTCCTTCTGATCCCGGATCACGAGCTTTAAATGCAGAAAATCCGCCGACCTTGCAGATACTGGCAGATCTGGGAGATCATCCTACGAAAACGACATCCTCCAATGGCAAATGGCAAACACCGCACGTCAAAGCAACCTACGTTGGAAAAGGTCGACACAACAAGGTTCTCGGAAAGTGCCAGGTGACCATTTGCTGGCGCAGAGCCGTACCACCTACTTCGTGAAACGAAAATCGACCCGCCTTGAAAAGACAAAGCACTGCGAAGGCAAAACGACAGCGAAGACAAAACGAATTCTCAGTTTGGGATGGGCCCTAGCCGAGCGGCCCTAGCCGAGGGAGCAGCGGCCCTAGCCGAGTTGGCCCTAGCCGAGGGCCCTAGCCGAGAAGGCCCTAGCCGAGGGCCCTAGCCGAGGGCCCTCTCATTCGGCCCTAGCCGAGGGCCCTAGCCGAGCTCGGCCCTAGCCGAGCGGCCCTAGCCGAGTTAGCTGAGCGGCCCTAGCCGAGCTACCTCACTAGCTCGGCCCTCTACTTCAGCCCCGAGTGGCCCTAGCCGAGTTACCTCATCCCTCGGCCCTAGCCGAGCTACTTCACTTAGTCGAGTTACTTCATCCCTCGGCCCTAGCCGAGCCACTTCATCAAGCCGAGCTATTTTATCCCTCGGCCCTAGTCAAGCCACATCATTCTTCGGCCCTGGCCGAATCACTGCATCATTCGGCTTAAGCCGAGTTAAATCGTCTCTCAACCCCCACCTTTTATACCAAGCTGCGTTTTCACTTGACTCTCTCGACAGGACCATCCCTATGCCTTGGCCTCGACCAAGATGTTCCTTCCAGAAAATGAACCAAGCGGAACTCGCAGTTGGGGCAAAATTTAAGACAAAAATCATCCAAGGGAGACAAACAAATGAAAAAACTGACACGTTTATTGATTTTTGGTCAAACTACAAAATGAAAGAAAAAGAAAATACATATGAGCCCCCAAAGGGTCAAGACTTGGGATCAGACCCGGCGTCTCTTGCGGCAGCACCAGTGGGAGCGTCGCTTGGCCCCCCTCCTCGGCGGTATCCCGCCGGGATACCTTCGGCGACGTCAACTCCCAAAACAGCTTCGAGGTCAATCAGAAATCTCCCCATATTGTCTTCCTCGGCCCCGGGGTGCGTGTCTCATAATACTCGGTTTCCAAACAAGACAGGTCCAGGTCAGGATAGTTTGAGCAACCTTAGCCCGCGCCTCCTCTTCGCCGAGCTGGAATGCATCGGCGCAGGCCCCCCCTGTTCGTCGGCAAACTTGGTATAGTTCTTGTACTCCTCCACCGCTGAAGAGGCCCGTGCGTTTGCCTCGGCTAATTGCTTCTCCAATTCGGAGATCCTTCGGTGCCTCGAGGCCGCCTCCTCTCCGAATGCTGCCAACCACTCCTGAACTCCTGGCCCACCTTGTTCAACTGCAGACAAAGAGCCAAGTAAAGCGGAAGCCAGAAGACCAAAACGGGTTAAACAAATAGCGCCCTACCTGCTCGCCCCGCCAAGCTAGCTCACCCTCCAGCACTTGGACCCTATTAAGAGCCCTAGACTTAGCCGATTGGTTTTGCCGAAGGCTCTCTTTTTTAGCTCGTCCACCGGGACTGGGTGTCTCCAATTTTTTGACGGGCAAAGTCGAGCTCGTCAGACAGTCGGGCAGCTCGTTCATCCGACCACTTTAGCCGATCCTTTATGTCGGCGAGCTCTTTATTCAGGCGGGTGAGGTGGTCCTGCTACCGCCGACACCTATGCTCTTCCTTCCTCAAGCCTTTTCCCCAGTTGCCTTTATCTTCGGCATGGCTGGCTTTCAGCTGGTCCCACCTCTTATCAAAGAACTGCTGCATAGAGTTGACCTTGCTCTCGTGCTCCACCTTGGCCTGAGATAACTCCAGACTGAGCTTCTCATTGCTCACGGAAGCCTTGAAGCTCACCGACCTGTGCAGCAAGTTGAGAGGCTCTTTCCCTCTCAACTGCAAGAACCCTGCGAGCCTCCTCGAGCTCCCTTTGAAAGACCACCAGGGCTCAGAAAAGTTTATCAGTGGAATCCACCCTCTCCTTGAGGCGATCAACCTCCTGGCGGGCCCGAGCCCAAGCTCCAAGCCAGATGCAAGCGCCATTTCAGCGCCCTCATGATCAGGGCATTCTGCAAAAAGGATTGCACACATAAAGAACACAGTCGAACTAGTTGACTAAAGACCCTACTTCGGTGCGACAACTTACCCGAGACGCGTAGTCTGTAGTGATCCTCGTGAGAGCAAGATCGTCAATCTCGGGAGGAGAAAAGCCTCATTCGGCCCCGGTACCTAAAGGCCATCTCGACAAGGTCCTCCGAGTGACCCCTCCTATCGAAGAACTCTCTCCCCCTTGGAACGCGGACCGCATCAGAGCGGAGAACCTGGCGCTCACCTCCGGTCGCGTGAGTGGAAGTCCTGCTCAGGGAGCCAACCTGGGCACCCGCGACCCATGAGGTCCTCGGTTGGCCAGCTTCCACCACCAGAGCCCTCGCTTGAGAAGCCTTCGGGCATTTCGGCTCCGCGAGGACCCGGCCCGAGCATCCCCTTCGCTCGACGGCTCCCCTCCTTCTCCTTCTTCCTCCTCCTCTACTTCTGCCTCCTCAGAAATCCCCTACCCACAACAACTCTTCGGAACTTCGGCTTCCCTGGGAGCCTCCTGTGCCTCGGCGGAAGGCCCTTCACCAGAAAGCCCCCGCGAGTTTCGATCGCTGGTTCGGCAGGTTCGGCCATCTCCTCGTCGCCTGCTGGCTCTCCTACCAGCGACCCAGGCCGAACCTCAGCAGCCGTAACCACTTCCCCCACCTCGATGGAAGCGGAGGTCGCTCCCACCTCCCCTGTAACCTCTCCGAGCCACTGGCCTCCAATGAGGGAGACCGAACCGCCCGTCTACGGGGGCCCCCAAGCCAACCGACGTTCTCCCTCGCCATCATCGGACAAACGATGATAGGCGGGGAGGAAGTTCCAGCAGCCTCCTCTGAAACCCCTGCGACATCCGACTTTCACCTCCGGACAGACCCTCCTCCCGCCGAAAGATCATGCGCCGCCGGAACTTCGATGCCTCCGGCCTGCGGCGACGAGGAGCGCCGTCATCACCGTCTCTCCCGATCCCCCTAGGTGGAGCCGGAGGGGCGAGGCCTCTTCTCGGCCCGATGCTTGCTGCTGGAGCCGGATCTCCTGCGGCGCTTTCCCAGCTCCTCCCTCATCTGGTCTGCGAGCGCCGACCTTTCGGCTGTAGGGCAATATGATTCGCCTGTTAGTTCGCACAAAAATCAAAATGGAGCCACATTAGGCTATTGGCCGAAGTAATACTCACCGCGGATCGACGGGGCTCAATCCGGCCGCAAAAAGAGCATCCTCCGATAGAAAGACACTGGCTGGGAGCGCTCGACTGCCGCGCAACACCAGATCCCTTTTCTCCGACTCGGTTAACTCGGATGCGCTTCTGGATCCTTTGACGTACTGTCCCCACACCCAAGGAAATCCGAGCCGATATTTCCCTTGACTATGAAGAATCGCGACTTCCACTCCTTTATCGACGATGGTTATCGAGATCATCTTGAAGGATCTCCGGGGCCGATGTAAGGCCACTCTGAGGCCCTCCCGGAGACCAGATTGAAACACACCCTGAACATCGGGAGGGTCGCGGTCACCCGACACGGTTGCACAACGAGATGAACCCGATGAGGTTGCGCCAACTGTTGGGAGCCACCATGGTGAAGCATATATTGTAGAACTTCATCACCTCCCGCACCAGCGGATGAAGAGGAACCTAAGGCCTGCCCTCAAACTTTCCTCGTAGCAGAACGCTCCGTCCCCAATCCGGATGTCACCCTATCCTCAGCCGTCGGAAGCAACAAGATAACATCCTGGGGATCTTGTACAGCGGCGTATCCGCTCCAGATCCGCCAAGGTCACCTCCGAAGCCTGATCACTCGGACTCACCATGTCTTCAATCGCAAGAGACGCTGAGCAAGATCGCTAGAAAGCGGAAAGACGAGTTCTCTGAGGGAAGCGAAAGAGCGCTTCAAATAGGGATGGCACCGCCACACTCCATTTTTCCAAGAAAACCGCCTCAGGGTGAAGATGAGGCGTCTCAACCAAGGTATCCGGAACCGCCACTACGGGCGCCGTGAAAATCGAGATTTCCACGTGGCGCTTCCCCAGTCGTTGCCTTCGCCCCTAAGGAACGATGGATCCACCTCGAAAAGGCAAGACGGCCCCACGCATTAATTAGGGCATCATTGTAGGCTGTCAAATACGATCCCCGTTCGGATTGCGCCACCTAAGTCTATACTCCCTACGCCCGAACCTACGCTTCGAACTAGGGAGTGGGGGGCATGTGTTGAGGGGTAAAATTCATTGCATTGATAACCGTGCGAAGGGGCTAAGATCAGCCCCATCCCCCCGCCCACTACGTTACGCCCATGAAGAACGAGCTGACTAATGTGGTCCAGTGGGCCGAGCAACCCATAGCTCGGCTCTCCCGAGCTACCCATAGTTCGGTTCTCCCCGAGTGACCCATAGCTCGCTCGAGCTTCCATAGCTTGATTTCCCCGAGCTACCCATAGCTCGGTTTTTCGAGCTTCCATAGCTCGATTTCCCCGAGCTACCCATAGTTCGGCTTCCCCGAGTTTCCATAGCTCGGCTTCCCCGAGCTACCATAGTTCGGCTTCCCCGAGCTTCCATAGCTTGGCTTTCCCGAGCTATCCTTAGCTTGGCTTTCTCGAGCTTCCATAGCTTGATTTTCCCGAGCTACCCATAGCTCGGCTTCCCAAGCTTCCATAGCTCGATTTTCCCGAGCTACCCATAGCTCGGCTTCCCCGAGTTTCCATAGCTCGGCTTCCCCGAGCTACCCATAGCTCGATTTCCCCGAGCTACCCATAGCTCGGCCTCCGAGCAATCCATGGCTCAACACACCTCCGTGGAACCGACGCGGGAGAGCCTAGGCCTATCGTAACAGAATCCCAAACAAAGAATCGTATTGAGGAGTGGTCTAGGATCTAGAATAACTGCCTGGGACCTACGCATTTATCAAGTCTCAGGCCATCAAAGAGCTCTCCCAGCCGTCGATCCTTCAACGAACAAGATACGGATCCCACCGGCCTTACAACAGCTTGATTCGAATCATCTCCGTATCCTAACAACCTTCGAACCTTCCAGAAGGCGCTCAAGATCCAGGTGATTGCCTATAAATATGACATTCCCAGATTCTCTCAGGTATGCGCTCACAGCTCCTGGCCCACTCTCATTCACACTCACTCTCTTTCACCTTCACTGCTCGTCGGCGCTCCCTCAGAGCTCCCGATTGGCCACCCCTGGAGGGACTCCCGAGAGATCCTTCTCCTCATTTCTGTTGATCGTCGATCCCCACTGACTTGAGCGTCGGAGGGTCTTCCGCGGAGGGCCACCCCAACGCCTCTCGCGTGAGGACTTCTGTGCAGGTCCGCCCAGGAGGAAGCCCAGATCAGGAGACTGACTGCGCCCGAGTCGGAGGACAGATCCCGGCGGCAATATTATTAAATATGCTTGTAATATATGGAAGATCACAATTGAGTTTTCTATTACAAAGGTTACTAATTTATATTATAATTTAATAGAAAATTAAATTTTAAACAAATTTATTTGTACCTTCCAGCATTAAGTTGCATAAGTTTTGTTCTTCTTTAAAGAAAAGTTGTATTGAAAGTGAAGGTCTTTGAATATTTACAATGCTACATGTGGAGAAGGGTGGCCAACTTTGAGATGAAGGTATTTGGTATCTCTCTATCTTAAGATATGTATTGAGAGAATATACCGACACTTGGAGAAGGAGAATTAACCTAAAGTGCTAAAAAATAAGATTAGAGGCTCAAATAAATACCGACACTTTGTTTGAATCATTTCTACAAATATATGATAGGTAATGACCATGCTATATGCATATTTATTTGTAGCTTATAAAAACAAATAAATAAGTAATAGAAAAGAACAACAATCATAAAATAAGACCTAAATTTATATGCTTCAACCAAATTCAAAGCCTACATCTATGAGATCAGAATAATGCTAATAATGCTAAAATAGATGTGATTCATCAAAAAATGATTATAGGTTATATATATATATATATATATATATATATATATATATATATATATATATATATATATATATATATATCATCTCAAATTTTAAATGTGGAGATGAAATATAACCTTCTTCAGCTTTCTAACAATAAAAAAAATAAAGTATTATAATGAACCCTTAAGGATAACAAAATCTTTTTGGTTAAATGCTCAAATGCTTTAAGAGAACTTAAGAAGATAAGAAACCCTTTTTATCGAGAAGTCCGATGTCTCCTCTTTCTTATCTACAATCCCATCAACTTAGCCCTATTATATGAAAAGCCTTAAACAATGATGGCCCTTGGATCAAACCCAATCCAATTGCTCAAAATAACAATGAGTATGTGGGTTAAACATAAGAAAAGTTATAAAATTTGACTTTACCAATCCAAACGAGCTTAGCCCAACATTGTCCAACAATCTTTCACTTGAAGGCAAATCTTCATTTTTCATATAGCTAATCTCCATATTCATAATAATTGCTGCTCTTAGTACATTATTCTCCAATAATCTTAGCCACATCTCTATCAACCTTGTCAAGCACTTACACAATATGTTCTTTTCAATAAGCATAACCTTTGTCAATATATCAGCAAGCTTTTCTCTCTTTTTTGTGTAGACCTTTTTAATAAGCAAATCATGATGCTCCAAGCAAATTAATGTAATAATATCGGACATGTATATGATTCATTCTAGAGTGATAAGCTGCATTCATTTTTTCAACTAAGTTTAAAGACACTTATTACCTATTAAGTATAGTATTATATAATACATAGCGAAAGAATTGCATCTAAGTTTCATTCTTTTTTTTATAGAAGTAGCATTGTTCATAAGTATGATATACCAGCATTTTCTAAGATAGATGGTCAGATATGAGACTAAAATGGATAA